>PVKN010021595.1:0-15485 GCA_004027915.1 Capromys pilorides
GATTAATACAGATTCCCTTTGGCCTCTACAATTATGAGAGTGCTCAAAGTTATATCAGCTTCCAGACATTTAGTACTACAGTGACCTGCTGCTTGGATAAACTTGGTCATTGAGAGTGCTGCACACGCATTTTCAATTTCTTCTCTTCAGGGCTGGCTGTGTAGTAGATTTTCTCTGATACATGACATTCTCTAGGGTCTCCCATACAAGGTTCTACTGAAAATTTTTCATATAATTTTCTTTTCCTGAAGTGTGTATTCATTTTCTCACAGACTGTATATTGTCTCTTATATAAATAAGTGCTTTCTTAAAGAACGTTAAGCCATTCATTCCTTTTATTTTGTTTGACAATCTCACTGCTTCATTTTATAATTTCTTCTGTATTTGATGGAGGCTATATATCTAGGTAGGACTGAGAATGTGGCATAGCTGCTATATTGTTGAATCTTCAAATTTTTGCTGGTTATTATATTATGCATTAGTAACATTCACTCATGGATATGGCAGAATTCCAATTTGATGTGGCTGTGGAATGATTTGGGCCTGCTCGATAATGCTTTCAAGCATCATTAGTTATGAAACTTTTTTTTTTTTTGGTCTTTTTGAGACAGGGTCTCGCTGTGCAGTTCAGGCTGGCCTTGAGCTCACTTTTGTAGCCCAGGCTGGTTTCGAACTTACAGCGATCCTCCTACCTCAGCCTCCCAAATGTTAGGATTACAGGCATGCACCACCACACCCAGCATTAGTTATGAAACTGTAATTTTGCTCTCTGATAGTAAGAATTTTACAGTTGAATGAGGACAGTATGGGCATGTGTTGCTTGTTGTGTCAGCCTCCTTTAGGACTAGTCAACATCTGAAGAATGTATATTAAGGGCCAGCCAAATAGCTCAGTGGATTAAAGCGCCTGCAAGCAGGCACAGAGACTATGCCCTGGGGTGTACTGAGATTGCATTTGAGACTGGGCATAGTGACAGGCGCCTGTAATCCTAGCTCTTGGGAGGCTGTAAACAGGTGGATCACTACCAGTCCAATCTAGTAGTGAGACCCTGAATACCCTGTAGACCCTTCCCTAAAATACAAAAAAAAAAAAAAAAAGTAAATGTACATATTAAATTGTTTTTTACTTCTGGTAGTACAGTTATCTCCCCCTTGGATTAAAAGAGTGATGTACAAAACAGTATAGTTTTTTCTTGGGAGTAACTGGCATTTCTGCCAGGCGAGCAACCAGGAGCACCTATGACCCTTGCACTGCATCCCTTTTTAATTGTTTATTTTGAGACATGTTCTTGCTAAACTGCTCAAGCTGAGCTGAGAGTTGAGATCCTCCTTCCCTATCCTCCCTCAGTACTGAGGTTGTAGAGGTGTGCCAACACAACTGACTGAGATTCCTTTTCCTAGTTCACATATGATTGGAAAGTCACTGAGATTCTGAAAAACTGAGATTTCCCTAGAGAATGTCCATATAAATTTAAGTACTGACTACCCTTGTGTTTTGTTAATCATGATCTAGTGTACATATGAGTGAAATGTAATGGAAGAGGCTGTAGAGAATGCTTTGTGGCAGTAGGTTAGTCAGATCCGTTTAACTATTATTTTGATTTTCCAAGTTTTAATTGTAGAGTAAAAGGTAACTGTTGATGTTTGCTTTTTTATCTGTTTAGATCTTTGTTAATCATACTTCATACATTTGTTCTTTGTTTTTGTTTTGTTTTTTTTTGTTTGTTTTTTGGTGAGACTGGGGTTTGAACTCACAACCTTGCACTTGCCAGGCAGGCACTTGTGCCACAGAGCTGTATCTCCCCAGCCATACTTCATACATTTGTGAGGCAACATTTATGGTTTCTAATTGGCCTTTTTGAAAATTTTTATCTTTTGTGGGGGGGATGTGAAAATTTTTATGTTTTATGACCCTTTGCCATATTCACTTCCACCACCTTAACCTCAGGAAGAGGTGACTTCCAGCCTGGAAATTTGTTGACTGTCAACAAGATTGGCGAAGGCAATCAGGGTTCAAATTATTTTGCTGAGAAGAAATTGTGTGTGCGTCTGTGTCTGTGTGTCTGTGTCTGTGTCTCTGTCTGTCTGTCTGTCTGGCCTGATTTGCATTTAAAATAAAAATCAATTGTTTATTTTAATAAGTGTACTAAAATAAATTCTTAGGGCTAGGGAAATAGCTCAATGGCATAAGCACCTGCCTGGCAAGCACAAGGTCCTAAGTACAATCCCTGGTACTAAAAATATAAAATAAATCCTTAAGCAAAATAAATGTGCCCACGAGTAGATGAATTTTATACGTATTGTTAGTGTTAAATGATTTTGCAATTAGTGCTTGACTATTTATTTCTCTAGGCAAGAAATCATAGAGCAGCTTCTATCAAATATTTTCCACAAGGAGAAAAATGAATCGGCCATAGTCAGTGCAATCCAGATTTTGCTGACATTGCTTGAGACACGGCGACCAACGTAAGCTCTCCTTTTATTTTGTGAAACAATCCATGTTGCTTTTCTTTTAGGTTTTTTTTTTTTAAAAGCTAAGTTAAAATAATTTTACTTACTTCATATTCCCAAATGCCTGCTATGTTGATGGTTAGTTTAATCTTGTGACAGTAATAATGGGAGGGTCATTTGTTGGCATTGCTTCAAGTATGTTGTAATTTGGAGATTGTATCCGCAATTCTGTATGTCTTCCTTGGTAAATTGTATTTTAAATAAGTTAAGCAATTTAAGTTATTATACAGGTAGTATATGAATATCTTAATGGTTTTACTTTAAAGCCATTGCAGTCACTGTTGCTTACAGGTTTGAAAACATGTTGGGCTAGGGCTGTGTACTTATTTGGACTGCTGTGATTTAAGAAATCTGAGAAAAAGTTTAAAGTTTTACGTAGAAAACAGTTTTACATAGGAAAGAAAAACCATGTAATTATACAACATAATCGGAAAAGACAATTTTTTATTTTCTAAAAAGTTTATTTATTCATTCATTCATGCATTCATTCATTCAGTATAGGGTCTCTCTACACAACTCAGACTTGTAGTGATCCTCCTGTTTCAACCTCCCCTACACTGGGATTACAGGCATGTGCCACTACAGCATGCAGTACTGGGGATCAAACGCAGGACCTTGTACTTGCCAAGCAGGTGCTTAGACTGTTGAGCTATCTTTCCAGCCCCCAAATTTTACTATTTTCTTTTTCCTTTTTAAATGTATTTGGTGCAGGTTCTCACTATGCAGCTTGGATTCATAGTGATCCTCTTGTTTTCAGCCTCCCCAGCTCTGGGGTGGTACTTAACACTGCTGAGCTGTATCTCCGGCCCTAAGATAGTTTTTAAAAAAGATTAATGAAGGAAAATTTTCTGGCCAACATTTTACTCTCAGACCACAAGGTTTATAGAATTCCAAGCAAACTAAATATTTAAGACTTGCTTTTAGCTTTATCTTGATAAAATTTCACAATCTCAGGTATAAAGAATAAACGTTTATGCCAGGGTGCTGAGGTGCGATCTCATACAATTTTCTTTATTATTTTTCTAAAATTATAGCTGGCCTCAACTCATGGCAGGAGTGTATTGGAGTCATAGTAGGTTATTTAATTTCTAAATCATTCGAGATTGTGGAGGGTATGAAGAAGCTCTGAGAGCTGTGGACACCAGGGTAATTTGCAGTTGCGCTTCCTGAGAAACACTTAGTGACAAGGCAAGAAAGAAAGTTCCTGTTGTAGTATAGGTCTCACCAATGCAGAGGCAGCCTGTGGCATTGCACAGCACCCCTCCAAGTGTGCCGAATAAAATATCTAAGCTTCTGGGAACAGGGAAACAAACTCTTCGAGATACAATAAAGATGCTTTGTAGTGGGAGGAAGGGACCAGCAACAAAAGCACTAGCCTATGGATAAGGTAGGGTCATATTTTAAGCCCAGACTACTAGAGGTCCCCTGCCACTGGAGCAGAGGCAAGATAACAGAGAATCCCCTGACTCAGACTCAGGGACACTAAAATTAAGACTGAGCCAGGACAGCAGAGCTATTTCCCCCTATCCTGTGCTTCTACCAGGCCTCCGGGTATCAGGGAACAAGTAATAGGTTGCTGCTAGAGGAAAGCCTAGTACGTGGAAGGAGATTCTCCCAAGGCATATGACAAAAGCTTAAAGGGAACATCTTAAACCCACAGTGTAATGAACTTTGGGAAAAACTTGGCACACTAGTCCTAACTAAATCCACAGTTATTAAACAGGTTTGAAGTCTTTTGTGCACTGAAGGAAAGCTTAATAACAGTATGCAAATGTGCTTCTAGCTCCTGACTAGATTCAAAACCCCAGTAACTAAATACTTAGGAAAAAAGAGATACAACCATTCTTACTAATACATTAGCTTCTGTTCTTCTACACAAGCTGACCACCTATCAACCAAAAATTACAGACACAAAAAATAAAATGGAAAGTGCCAAACTCACTACCAAGCAATAACAGGACTGAACTTAAGAATGCTCAAATTGCCAGCTGTGGTGGTGCATGCCTGTAATTCCAGTACTCAGGAGGCTGAGGCAGGAAGCCTGCCATGAGTTGAGGCCATCTCGGCAATAATAAGTTCAGGGCCAACCTGAACTACCTAAGGAGATCCTGTCTCAAAAGAAAAAACTAAAAAATAAAAAGAAGTTAGAACTGTTAGAAAGGGAGTTTAATATAAATATGATAGTCGTGTTAAAGACTTGTGGAACAAATGGACACTATATATAGAGAGACAGAAAGAGATTTTTTTTTTTTTTTTTTTTTTTTTGCGGGACCGGGGTTTGAACTCACAACCTTGCACATACCAGGTAGGCACTTGTGCCATGGAGCTATCTCCCCAGCCCTGAGAGATGTTTTAGCAGAGAGATGATCACATAAAAATGTAAAAGCATTAGTACAAAGGAGGAATTTTGGACTTATTGATAAACTGACATAATTGAGGAGAAACAAATTAGGATATTAGAAATTACCTATAACAAAATACAGAGTTAAATAAAAAGTGTTTGCTTATAAGCTTCAAGGGCCCAGAAATAATGTCAAAGCACCAGGAACAAAGACCCTCTACCCAACCCAGATCTTGGCTTATGATAACATTTATGGTGATACTAGATAAAAGAAACCAGGTGCCCTTTAACAAATTGGTAGGACATTAAACATACAAGTCTAGAATATCTTAGCAGTGCCAGAAATTAAGGAAGTGCTCAGACTATTCACATACAGACGCAAAGACAAATGATGGCATTTGTCAAAGAGACATTGGAGCCAACAGGAAGCTTGGCTGTCCAACAGAATAGTTTTCTATGGCCAAAGCTGAGATAATTTGCATAACTAAATAAATATTATAGCAAAATAGTATTATAAAATACACAACCGTAAGTCCGTAATGATATAAGTAAATGATTGAAAGAATAGAGAAAATATCAAATAGGTCCTGTAGATACTCGATCTTCAAGGAGCTAAATACCAGCTCCCTACTTTTTAGGTGTGGTTTGCCTTTAGTGGTGTCCTTTTAGTAATTAGTCACTGTTAGCCAGATAATTAGTCAGCAACAGTGATAAGGCATGCCTTTTTTGGTATTTTAAGGTATTGCATGCCTTTCGTATTATATATTAGAGGTTGCTCTTTAGCCCTGTGATCTTCCTCCCAGAGCCCTCACACCATCAGGAAAACACCAACCTGCCCTGGTAAAAGGATGTTTTTCAAAATATATGACCAGACTAGTATTCAGCTGTAAGTTTAGAAAAAAAAAAAAAACTTAAAAAGAGTCTAAGAAGACACAGTAACTAAATATAAAATGATATCTTTGATGGAATTCTAAAACCAAGAAAATGCACTAGATAAAAATGAATGAAAATCTGAATAAATTAATTCTGTGTGTCAGTGTTGGTTTGGACTGTTATGACAGAAATACAATATTAATGTAAGGTATCAATAGAGGGAACTGGGTATGGATTAATGAAAATTCTGTACACTTTTTGTCATTTTTCTGCATGGAAAATAGAAATAGAAGTTGGCAGAACATTTAGGCAGAAAATCTTAAAAATCAGAGATGTTAAGCTCAAGTACCTATGTTATAGAGTAATAGTATCACGAAGCTTCTCTTCTGGAGGGTTAAGAATGTAAGTTTACAGACCAAAAGTTAGAGAAAAAGAAAGGCTACAAGGATTGCCAATATTTTGGCCCTAGCCCTTCAAAGTCAGTGAGGACTCAGGACATAAGAGAACCTGTGCTGTAACATCCTATAACTCAGTGGTTTTCCAAATTTTCTGTTCAAGGAGGTTATGGGACCAGAGAGGAAAGGGAAAGATGATGTATAGTGTGTCTAAGGAGAGTCACCTAGAGAGAAGACATTCTCTCGGGCTTTCACAGAGAGCAAACTGGTCAAGCAATGACCATGACTCATCCACATGGCTGACACTGACAACAGTTCTACAAAGCACACTGTACATGGTTTCGAAGTAAACCCTGAGGGGATTTGACTGACCTTGGGAGATACAAAAGTTACATGTTTTGTTATGTAGGTCCTGCTTTAACTTGCCCTTAACCACCCAGCAGAAGAGTTTAACCACAAAAAGCTAGATTAGTATGCTGAGGCTTAAATCAACAGCTTGACATTGCCAGTTCTGCTAGTAATCCATTGCAATTATGGTATATTGGACTATGTATACAACTACTTTCTCTTAGTTCAATGAGAAGAAATTTTTGTACCAACATTGATTAGAAAAATTTTCATGTCTATACCCTGTGCTCTGTATAACTACTACAAGGACAACAATATGCATTGTATCAATTATTGGGAATGTATTATTCTCGTGTTTTTGAAAAAAAAAATGTATTATTTCCAAAAAGAAAAAAAAAGATAAAGAAAACCTTAAAAATACAGATGTCTTGTACAGTGCTACCAGTCTACTCAACCTGATTGACACTTGCTAAACATTCCCCACAAAACATCAGAATGTTCTTTTGACCTACACATGAAATTTTTACAGGTATTCCAGTTTGTGTTGCTGCAACAGATTACCATAGCCTCGGGGACTTAAACAACATGGTCAGTCTGTAGATTAAGAAGCCTGATATCAGGGAACTAGCAGATCCAGTGATTGGTCATTTGCAGATGGCTACCTTCTTATAGTATCTTCACATGGCAGAGAGGAAGCGAACACTGTTTTTCTTTCTTTCTTTCTTTCTTTCTTTCTTTCTTTCTTTCTTTCTTTCTTTCTTTCTTTCTTTCTCAATGTATTTGGTACAGGGTCTTACAGTGCAGCTCAGACTCATAGTGATCCTCCTGATTACAGGGGTGTGCCACCATGCCCAGATTTGTCCACTGGCTCAGTGGGCCCCCGGGGCTGGAGCCTGTGTGGCATGTGGGACTGGGACTCAAACCCCTGATGCCTTTGCTTGCCAGAGCAGGCTCTTAGTTGCTTGCTCTGTTCTCTTCTTACAAGGATACTAATCCCATTCAAGAGGATTCAGTACTTGAACTAATTAATTCCCAAAAGCTCTGCCTCCTAATACCTTCATGTTAGAGGTTAGAATAGCACCATAAGAATTTGAGGAGTGTGCAGTTCCCCCGGCCCCATGTGAAGAGCAGACCAAACCCCTCCACTATATACATGAGAATAGTAGCCCCTTCACCACCTTGGGAGAGATGAGACATGAGACCTGAGACCTGAGACCTAGGAGCAGTACCTCACCTCCAGGTGAACGCAGTCTGGGGCATCAGAGACAAAAAGTAACCATCCAACCAGGTCCTTGACAGATACAACAGGTGATAAAGGGAGGGAGCAAGCAGACCCCACAGCTGTTGACATTAAGTCCAGTAGCCCCCTTGAACATATGTCTTGGGGCTGGGGAGATAGCTCAGCAGGCATAAGCACCTGCTTGGCAAGTGCAAGGTACCAAGTTCAATCCCTAGTGCCTGGGGAATGGGAGAAGGACATATGTCCTACAGTCTATATCCAGCAGAGGACAGGTTTATATAGTCCTTGTTTTTCCAGGATGTTGAAGTGTATCATTAGGTTGTTTGTTTGCACTTGCTCTTTTTCTGATGGGCATTCACAAGTATGAACTTCCCTCTTAGGGCTGCTTTAATTGTGCCCCATAGGTTCTGGTATGTTCTACTAATGTTGTTTAGTAAGAACTGACTTCTTTGATTTCATCTGTAATTTATCAGTTATTCAGGAATGTATTGTTTAGCCAGATGTGGTGACACACCCCTGTAATCCTAGTACTTAGGAGACCGAGGTGGGAGCATAGCTCTGAGTTTGAGACCAGCCTGGGCTATAAAGTGAGCTCAAGGCCAGCCACAACTGGCTGACCCTGTCTCAAAAATGAATGAATGAATGAATGAATGAATGAATGAATGAATGAATGAATGAATGAATGAATTTAATTTCCTATAGTCCCATTAGTTTTGGCATTATCATTTTATTCTAAGATCTTCCTTGATTATTCTGTGACCCATCAATTATTCAAGATTGTATTGTTAGATATTCTTTGCATAGTTTTTTTTTTCTTTGAATAATTTCTGTAGTTTCTTTTGCAGTTGATTTCTAGTTTCATTGTACTATGATTTAATAAAATACATGTATTAAATTTTGATTCTTTTGCATTTACTTAAGTATGCTTTATGTGCTAGCATGTGATCTGTTTTTAGAGAAAGTTCCATGTCTGCTAAGAAGAATGTATGGTGTTATTGAGAGGGAACGATTATGTGTGTGTGTGTGTGTGTGTATGGTCCATTGGTTCAGTGGTTTTGTTCAACTCTGATATATCTTTTTCTTTGTTGCTCTCTTTGTCTAGCTGATCTCTCCATTTGTAACAATTGGATATTGTGAACTTCCATTTTAATCGTGTTGGTGTTTATTTGAATTTGTTAATACTCAGTAGTGTTTGTTTTATGAAGTTGGTCACACTGGTGTTTGGCACATTTGTGTTCATGATTGTTAATCTCTTTCTGCTGACTTGTTCTCTTAACCAATGTATAGTGACCTTCTCTGACTTATAAATCAGTTGTGGCTTGAAGCTCACTTTATTTGAAATTAGGATAGCTACTTACGCTTTTTTCTCAGGTACATGTTAAATGGAATATTTTTGTAGTCTTTTGATTTTTAATCTGTTAATCTGTGAATTTCTTTTTGATTATATGTGTTTCTTGTATATAGCCAGTCATTGGGCTTTGTTGATCCATTTTGCAGCATGTCTTTTGGGTTGGTAATTGTGATCATTTGCATGGAGTGTTACTACTGAAAGGTCTTAACGTTTCTGTCAGTACATCATTTTCCTAATGCCAAACACCCATACCCCAACTGCTCACACTGTTGTATGCATTCTCTTGACTTTGTAGCATTGTTAGCTTTATTTTCTCTTTCTAGGATACCTTGAGAATGTTTTACAGTGTTGGTTCGGTGATCCTAAATTTCTTGAGGCAGTTTTTGTCATGGAAATACCAAAGGTTTTATTTGTTTCTTTGTTTGTTTATTTTTATGGCCGGCTCAGCCTTCCCTGAGGGTGGGGCTGGCGCAGCATGTGGGGCTGGGGATTGAACCTCGGTCCCTGGGGTTGCCTAAGCTTGCCTAAGCAGGCGCTTTAGACCACTGAGCCATCCCGCCGGCCCCAATACCGAAGGTTTTGATAGATAGCTTTGTAGGATATATAACTCTGTGTTGGAAGTTAACTTTTAAGGTTTGTGTTTAGAAGTCTTCTGCACTTGTAAAGAATGCTTCTGCAATGTTAAGGGATGCATTCATCTTCTGTAATAACTTTTAAGATTCTGTCCTTGCATTGAACTCCTGGGATTTTTGACTATGATGTGTCATAGAAGTTTTCTCCCTTCTGATCATGGCTATTTGAGGTTTAGCATGTGTTACTCTTTTCCCTGTATTTGAAAAGTGTCCTTCTATGATTTCATAAACAGGTCTTTGGAGCTTTTGATTTTTCACTTGTTCCTTTTAATCTTTGAGTTTTCTTTATATCTTTTTAGCTGCTATTGGATCCATTTTTCATGTTCTCTTGTTTTTAAGGTATTTGTAAATAACTGATTTGTGAGAGCAGACCTGTCTTTTTAAGTCTGACACTGTCTTCATATTAGTCATTTCTGCTGTCCAAATTTTGCATGCACTTTAATTTAGATTTGTTGGGAACCTTTTCATGAACTCTTTTTTTTTTTTTAATTTTTAATTTATTTATTTATTTGTTTGCTTGTTGTGTTTGTTTGCTTCTTTATTCATTTTGTGGCTGGCTCAGCCTGCCCTGGTGGTGGTGCTGGCACAGCATGTGGTGCTGGGGATCGAACTGCAGTCCCCGCAGTTGCCTGAGCCCTCCCAAGCAGGCGCTTTAGACCACTGAAGCATCTCGCCGGCCCCTTTTCATGAACTCTTAATTCTTTAATAAACTGGTTATATTTCATATCTTTTTTTTTTTTTTTTAAGGGCAGGGCTTACAGGGTGCACAGGGCCTCACTACATAGATTAGACTCGTAGTGATTCTCCTGTTTTCAGTTTCCCATGTGTTGGGATTACAGGTGCGCACCACCACACCCAGTCTCAATCACCTCAGTGTGCCCCGGGGTGGGGGCGGCGCTGGCACTGGCACGGCAAGCCGGGAATGAACCCTGGCTGCTGCTGTTTTGTATCATTTTGTTGAGCTCAACTAGCTTCTTGTTAGTTTCTTCTGTAAGCTATCTGATCTTTTTTTTTTTTTTTTTAAAGATTTTATATGTGTTGATTCACTTTATTTATTTATTTGTGTTCTGGCTGGCTCAGCCTGCCCTGAGGGTGGGACTGGCGCAGCATGAGGTGCCGGGGATCGAACCATAGTCCCTGTGGCTGCCTAAGCGTGCCTAAGCAGGCGCTTTAGACCACTGAGCCACCCCGCCGGCTCTGATCATTTTATTATATCCATTATCTAACTGTATCTTTTGTGAACCCATTGAGTACTTTATCTGATTTAATCAGATCATATCCTTTTTTAATAGTTTTCCTGTGTAGCTTTTGCTTTCTTCTTCCTGGATACACCATAGATCAGCTTTGGGAAAACTGGAAATTTGGGAGGTATTTCATTGCTTTGGCATATGCTTATGGTGGAAAGATTTTTTTCCTAGTATGGAGATCTCTTGATACACTTTGGGTATGGCTAGCTATAATTCTTTGCCTCTATTCATGAGCTGACCACATCTATTAATTTGTGGGAGGAGGATGCACTGTAATTGATTCACTCCCATTTTTCTATAAATGAAGCATAGTATTGTTAAAGACACAGAACTGTTTCTCTGGTATACATAGGAAAACCTATTAATAGAAATGACTGTGCAACCCTGGCAATACCAAGTAAATCATCTACAATAATATTGTCCAAGACACCTGGATATTGATATCCCTTTAGAACTAATAATATTCTGTCCTAAGCCATAGACATGATATCTATAATAATAGTATAAACACTAAGACAAAAAATATTGACATAATTAATAAATGTCTGCTAAGTTCAACAGCTATACCTCAATTATAGTTAATTGTTTAAACATTGATAGAATTTAATAGTTATATAACTAGTGATATAGGACAGTGATGACAAACTTTTTAGAACTTTCAAAATTACAGACATGCTGGCGATTGTCTTGCCAACCAGGCAGACAGGCCACCACCTGACCCAAAATTAGAGACAGTCTACGATGGCATTCATGCTATAGGCTTGTTACTACTTGTATAGGGAGTTGAAAATAGGAAGAGAAATTTGAAAAATCAAGCAATGGAAGATGAGAAAGAGAATATAGAAATGAGACAAGGGATCCTACTCATAAATAGAAGAGTATTTATAGAATTAGGTAATAGTTAATGGAACAGAATAGAGAAGGATGGGAGAAAAGAATGAAAAAATATGAAGAATAAAAAATGAAAAAGCCTAACATTTAAAATTACAAGATAGAAAAAAATTAGAAAAGGAGAAAGGGAGCATCCGGTTCCACATGCTGCACTGGTCCCATCCCTGGGGCATGCTGAGCCAGTGAACAAATCCAGGCCTGGTGGCACATGCCTGTAATCCTAGCACTGAGGAGGCTGAAAACAGGAGGATCGATCACTATGAGTGTGAGCTTTGTAATGAGACCCTGTACCAAATACATAAATCAGAAAGCAAGCAAGCAGGCAAGCAAGAAAATTCTCCAAACCCCAAAAAACCAGTGAAAAAAAGAAAGAAAACATGTTTAAAAAACAGGAAAAAAGATATTGTTATATACTTTTGAATGAATGATTTTCTAGAATCTGTAGTTTTGGAATCTAAGAAGGCATGCTTTTGCTGCCTCACTTTATGACCTTGCCTAGCTTCTCACTTTGGAGGGTAGAACCCCATGTTCTTCAGATCTTGATCTTAAATTTCTCAAGGGTTCTCTTTATTTGCTTTCCTGCCAACCACTGTCTCTCTCTCAGTCACTGTGGGGGGTTACACTGGAATTCCTGAAGTTTTTTTTTTTTTTTTTTATAAGTTCTTGTTTGTTGACCTGAGTCCCAAACTTGGTCAAGCCGTTCCTGCAGTGGTGACTGATTAAGCACTCTCTGGCAGTACTGTGGGCTATCTGATTAAGTCCCTCTCCAGCTGTTTCCTGCTATGCAGAATTTGGGGGCAAACCCTGTGGTGCTTGGAACAAAACCCTGTGTTGTAGTTCAGAACAGCTATGGGCTCTACCTCAGTTAAGTCCTTGGCTCTGACCCAGTTTATCATTTGTTTCTGAGCTCCCAGCACTGAGGACTTAATCTTGTGTCTGTGGAAGCAGATTTCTTCTTCACAGGATCCAGGAAGAGCTTCCAGACTGCTTTATTCTTTTCTCAGCGCTGTGGTCCATTGCTTCAACTTCTTTGTAGCTTCTCATTTTCCTGTCCATTCCCTTGTGATTCCTGCTGGTCTCCTTTTTCTTTCCCTCTTCACAAAGTTAATAATTTCCAGTGTCTGGATTTCAGGCTTCTCAGAGGGTTAATTTGGCTGCTGATCATTATTAGTCTGCCATTTTTAAGTCCTCTTTTTGGAGGGAGGGGACAGTATGTACACGTATACTATACGTTACTAGGCAGTGACTCTATATCTCCACCCATGCTGCAGGTCAAACTCAGTTTATTTTAGGAATTCAAGCCTCTTCATCCTTCACAAATAAGCATATCAGCAGAATAATGAGAAAACCCTGTCGTTTTAAAATGCTTCATGGTTGGCTGGGAGATAATTCTGAGGTCTAAGTGCCTGCCTGGCAAGTACAAGGACCTGGGTTCAATCTCTGGTACTACAGGCCTTGCTGGACCGGGAGCCCTAGGTGTGGTGGTGCACGCCTGTGATACCAGTGCTGGAGAGGCTGAAATAGGAAGATCTCTGCAAGTTCATATTGCGTAGTGAGATCCTATACTGAATGAATGATTTATTAAAATTTTTTAAAGTTCCTTTGTGGTAAATATCAACAAATTAATAGTAAAAATGGAATTTGAAAAGTGATAAAGACTAAAATAATTTACCCCCACATTAGGGGAGTTAGCACAGATATTCACCATTACAATGCCAGCTCACCCTGTTTCAAGGAGATCCTGGCCAGTACAGTCAACAGGAAAGGGAAAAGGTGTTTAGAGAAGGGAGAACATGAAACTGTCTGTTCACAGATACTGGAATTGTTTCTGTAGAATATCCCTAACCAGTTTTTTAAATAAATCTTGTAGAACAAACAAGTAAGTTTAGCAAGATAACTGGTTGCAAAATCAATATTTAAAGATCAATTGCATTTCTCTAAAAAAGCAGTGAACATTTGGAATTTATAATGTATCCTTTGTCTACAAAAGAGAAAAGGGAATCTGAGATATATTCCAGACTGACTAAAATGCTGAAACTCTTACAGATGTTGATGAAATAAATGATTTAAATAAATGCAAATACTAACATTATTATCATCCCCCAAATGATTTGTAGATTCACTGCAATTCCAGTAAAAATTTAAACATGCTTTTTTCTCTTCTTTCCTCCTCCCGCTACTCTCCTCTCTCTTCTCTTGTCTCTTCTTTGCCTCTCTCCTCTGTTCAGCTGGTCTTTAACTCAATATGTAATTGTGGCTGGCCTTGAACTTAACAGTGATCCAAGTTCTGGGAGATTTCACCTTACCTGGTGTCTTAGTTACTCTTCTCTCGTTGCTGGGACAAATACCCAACACTCAAAATGAGGGAAGGAAAGGTTTATTTAGCTCAAAGTTACTGGAGGTTTCAGTCCATATTCAGCTGGCTCCAAGGCAGAGAGGCACATGGCAGAAAACAACCTTTCATGGTGGCAGCTAAGAGCAAGAGGGCTGGGAGAGAGCTAGCAGCAGCTCAAGCAGCTAACTTCTCTTCCTTCCTTACATTAAAACGCAAATCACCTACCCCAGGGAAGATGCAGCACCCACACCCACAATAATCAATTACAAATTCCAGAAGCTGCCCTAGACTGCATGAGGCTTTGGGGGGACACAAACTATAACACCTGGCTTAAGCATGATTTTTAATAGACATCAAGTTAATTCTAAACTTTACATGGAAATAAAGAGCAAATACAGTAATGGACATGATTTTGCAAGAGAAAAAAAAAACTGGAATGCAGGAGTTCTTATAAAGATTTGTAATAGGGTAGTATGGTAAAAGAATAGATCCCTGAAACAGAATAGAGTTCAGAAGTAGACCTACACTTACAGAGTTTTGGATGAAGTCCAGAACTTCATGATGGTCCTGTATCTGTTTATTGGTGTATGCAAAATAATTGAAACTTCATATGTACCTTGCAGATTATATAAAAATTAACTTGAAATAGATCAGATAACTAAACATACATCATAAAATTGAAAGTTCAGAAGAAAACAGGAGATAATCTTTGACACAGCTAAACAGACTTTTCTTAAGATATATTGTCAAAACTTTTAGCATGAAGGAAAATTTTTTCAGTGACTGAGATAGAGACCTTGACAGACATGCATGAGGACCTGGGTTCAATCCCAAGGACTGCAGAAGAAAAGTTTACAACTCAGACTACATTAAAAATATTAAGTTCTAGGGCCGGCGAGATGGTTCAGTGGTCTAAAGCACCTGCTTAGGAGGGCTCAGGCAACTGCGGGGACTGCAGTTCGATCCCCAGCACCACATGCTGCGCCGGCGCCACCACCAGGGCAGGCTGAGCCAGCCACAAAATGAATAAATAAAAAAGAAACAAACACAACAAGCAAACAAACAAACAAATAAATAAATAAAATTTAAAAAAAAATATTAAGTTCTATTCATTGAAAGACTATTAAGACAAAGTCAGGGCCAGGGATATAGCTCAGCAGCACAAGCACCTGCCTGGCAAATGTAAGATCCTGAATTTGATTACTGCTACCAGGGAAAAAAATTTCTACACCAGCATGAGTTGTGTAGCTAGTCAAAAACAAGGCGGGAGGGCTTGGCGGTATAGCTCAGCGAATTAAGCCCTTGCTTAGGGAAGCACAGGG
>PVKN010021596.1:0-15472 GCA_004027915.1 Capromys pilorides
ATATCAAATCAGGAGAGGGGACAAGGAGATGAAGAGACAATGACAGTGGTGACTGTTATTGACACTGACAATGACAATAACATAAAGAGATAATTCCCACCTTATTTTTAATCAAATATTTACTTCTTAGTAAGAAATTCTAAACTTCCAGCTTCAAACCATCTTAGTCTATTGAAACTATAATTTGAACACATATATAAAAATTATGGCATAAACTATTTACCACATGAGCCAGAAAGGACAATTATCTGGGAGTGGGAGCACCTTCTTACAGGGCATTAGTGACAGGAAATATACAGAAGAGCACTTTGTCCTCCAGGAAGATTCCTTGGCAGCTTGCAACTCTAGAGCTGGATTGACCCACTTTGCCCACTAGCCACTTAAAGTAGCAGTGTCATCAGGCTAATGTGATCAAGGATTAAAGAGAGTCACAGCTCTCAACTTATTTTGCATTTCTCTAAAAAGCAGGTCAGCTCAGATAAAGGCCAAATTTCTCCCTGTGTTAAGCTATCTGTAACTGAATAGTCTGCCAGGCAAATTTGCAGAATCAGTGTTATCACCATGACTGGAGGAAATTGAACCCCTAAAGCTCTCCATAGCCACTGTAGAAGGGTGAATGTAGGGATCTGTCTTCAGAAAATCTAACCTCAAATGCCCCCTGGGTATGGCACTTAGTGCTACCATTTATCAAGGTGTGTGACTCTGAAAAGGTCCACACTGCCATCATCTCATCTGAACAATGGGAGAACAAAGATGGTGTCCTCCTTTCTCTGAGTTTTGAGAGGAATGTGTGGTCAACCTTGGTGCCTAAGATGGCATCTCATTAGCAGTAAAAAATGTTATCAGTCATCTTTTGTCAGTGGGATTATGGCAAAGGTATAAGAAAGCAAGATTTATACACAGGACACTTGCTACTTAAGCATTTCTATCCCCATAGAGAAGCCTCAGAGAATCTTGGTCCCATAAGAGGCCCAGCACAGGAACACACCATCCAACCTCAGCCTGGGGCCTGCAATCTTCTCTGAGTCCTGCTGCCCATGTTTCCTCAGTGTTCCAGCAGAAGAGTCTGCTGGTAACTCAACAGGAAGGCTAAACTGGTGATTGTGAATGGAGAAACTATGCAATAAATTAGTACAAAGGAGATCGGAGCCAGCCACAATAAACAGTTCTGCTTGATCATCTGCTAGTCACCCAAGCCATTCTGCAGCATTAACTCTGGAGGAGAACACATTTCCCCTTCATGGTCTGAACTATGACTGCATGGGTGAGACAGGACTCAGGCTCAGGACTGTCTTGGAGTATCAGCAAAATAATGGAGCCAAGGGATCTCCTGCTGTGACAGTGTCCTCTCAACCCCTCTCTAGTGCAAGTTCTGGGGTCACTCTCTTCTCTGCTCGGTTGTGACAATGAACAAGCAAGAAACAAAATGCACAAAGGGTTTTATGTCTTCAAAGGCTACCTGAGTCCTTTCCCCAGGACTTTAGCATTTATCTATCCAGCATTAGGTTCAGACAGCCTGGCATCTCCCCAGTACACTCATAAAGATATATCTTTCAAGGAAAATAATAACTCAGTAGCAATAGTTAAATAATAGTAATGAAAAGTATTCAGTCCCTTCATGATAGGCATAGGAACCACTGCAACACAGTCTTGTAGTGAGGGAAAGAGATTGGGGTTACTCCAAATATAGCATGGCCATATGGGAAGAGGGTGGGATCAATAGATGGAAAATTGTCAGAGGAAACATCAGAAAAAAAGGGGGAATTCTGGTACATCTGACCTTAAGAGGATCCTTGCTAAAGACAGGCCAGGTGATCAAACACCATTTGGGGATGGTGGAAGATAGGAACTTTTTCAGATATTGAGGGTCATCTGGATTCTGGGAGGTATGGGGTCTTGCTAAGTAGGCTTAGCATTGTGCTTTGCTAAAGCTGTATTTTATAAAGAAGAGTATGGGTTGGCCAAGGAGAAGTTTCAGGCAGAAGACTAAAGTTTGGGCAAGCAAAGAATCTATGTCATACCTAGTCGAAGACAGTATGGCCTGAGAACTATGGGGAGAGCTTGGCGTAAACCTTCTTGGTGATTACAATTGAGTCTCTTTTATCACTAGAGCTGCTTTACTTCTACCAACCCCACCCAACTGCTACCAACAGGTTCCAAAGGAAAGATTTTCCCATTGGCTTTCTGGGCCTACATTCTTCTCTTCCTTTCTCTGATTACACTTCCTTGTCCTCAAGTTCAAAAAACCTCTGAACTCCACAGTGGCTGAGAAGGAAAGCACAGTGGCCACAGATGACACTGCTGCACAGGCCCAACAACCACTCTAGCCTGCAATGGCCTCCAGGATGTGGACAACATGCAGGTTAATTGAGCTCATTAAGAAAGCCAGTTTCTCAAAAAGCTAGTCACAGCTAATAATTATATAGTGCTCCAGAGCTTGCAAGAAAACTTTCACATACATTATCTGATTAAGTCCCTCCTCACAAGCCTTTGAGGTAGGTATTATAATCCTGTATTTATTAAGGAACAAACTAAAGCTAGAGGAGGACACGTGATTCTCTTAGAGCAGGGTCATCAGTCTATAGGTCAAAGAGTTGCAACTCTACTCTCGGGGTGAATGGTGCTCTATCATGGCTGTATCCCTACCAAGACTCATTATTTCTTCTCAATATGAACAGCAACACAGAGAGTACACACCTGACCTTTTTAAAAGTAGATACTTCTATATTCTTTTCTCTTGCTCATAGATTAGGATCTTAATTGTAGGTATTTTGGTGCTAATCAGATCACCAGTGATCATAATTGTTCAAATGGGACTCAGATTTCAAAATAATAAACCTCTTTGATTTCCATATTCCCATTGTTAACTGCATTTTATGAGGCCTGGAAAATTACCAATCATTGCAACAGCACCTCTGGCTGGGTCCCGCCTCCTCTCCTTGCCACATGAGTAAGAAAGTTTTCTGCCTTGAAAGCACAGAAAACTGGTCCATAGCACTACTAGATGCTTGGGAAACTGACAGGGCTGGAACATATGTCCACTACTATACTCAAGACACACTGCTCATAACTCATGAGAAGAATCTCTTAGCACATCCTAGAGATACAGGGTTAGTGCCCACCACTAACTGCAGGGCGATAGAAAACATCAAGGACCTGCCTTTTTGATTAAATTTCAAGGCTGAAGAAAGTTTTTCACCTATTAAGGCCTGGCAATAACAAGCATAATGAATTTACAGGAACACTGACGGCCTTGAAGAGCCAGGTCACAAAGCAGGCTCCTAAGAGCCTGGAAGATTGAGCGAGAGAAGTTAAGGCTTTCAGCTTGCTTGAGGATATTTACAAGAAAGTCATGTGCACCCTCTGTGAAAGACAGTTTCACCTTAGTTGCACTTTAGAACCACCTAGGGTGTTTTCTGTAAGTACCAGATGTTTGAGCCTTGCCTCAAACAGAGTGAATCTGGACCCCAACATGGGAATTTCTAGATGATCTAATGCACATCAACCATTGGAAACCATTACTCTGTGATTTCCATAGTTCTGGAATCAAATAGGAATTTACTTTACTAACATTTATCTGCACATAAATGGAGACACTATGGATATGGAGGGCCACTAAGATGGGAAGAGGGTAGTGCACAGTACTGTGAGCAGGACAAAGGTTGCTGGTTAATCTCAGACTTACTATTTGAGCCACAGGCCTAACAGTAGTTCACAAAGGAGTACGTGTGTATACCCGGATGGCCTAGAAACTGCAGAGACAAGAAATATATAACCAGGGTGAATCCAAAACGAAGAAAAGGATGTTTCTCGTCTCTACACACACATATATACAAGCACACACACACAACACACCTTAACAGCTAGTTATGAAATTCAGTGACACTGTCAGTAAAGCAAAGTTTAACAGCTTAAAAGAAACAGAAGACACTTTTTACTCATGTGATAAAGGAAAGCTAACAGATGCAGTTAACATTTTCATCATCAAATGTTGGAGCATGCCATCCTGAGAAGAAATTAAAAAAAAAAAATCAGGTGACGAATAAATGCTAGTATCAGATAATCTCATTTGTCAAAGTTTGTGGCTTAACACAAAACTAAACTCTTCTGTAAGAAAAACAAACAAACAAACAAAAGGTCCCATAAGATTTGGAGCTTAGGTCAGTGACAGTGCATTTGTCTAACATGCAGGAGGCCCTGTGCTCCATGTCTAGCAATGCAAAGAGGGAATGAAAATCTCATGCAACTAAGATGGGATTACTGTTAAAAATGATCACCAGACTGTTTCTTTCCAACAGTCAGGTAGAGAGGTAAGGATGACAGATACATTTAGAGGTCAGACTCTCCAACATTAACTTATAGATAACCTCCTTTGTCTTCTCTCCAAGTTTGAAGACAGGATGAACTTACTGACCACCTGCTGGGTCACTTTTCCTAGGGAATGGTTATCTATGGCTTTGAGCAGAGTTTTCCAGGCTGTGGAAGGGTCTTAGGTGCTGCTGCTGCTAGAAATAAAACATTTAAGCCCTATGCAGTAGAGAATGAGAATGAAGCAGAAAAGTCCTAAAAAAAAAAAAAAAAAAGTCCTCTAATTCTGCTATTTTCCAGTAACAAATGCTGCCTATATATTTTTTTTTTTCTTTTCTTTTCTTCTTCTCTCCTCTGGTGACATCTCTGCCCTTACCCAACTAAACTCATTGTTTAAACTGGTAAGTTACACAATAATAAAAAGAAAGACAGATTGCCGAAATAGGCATAGCCTAACTCACTACAGTCAAACAGATGCTGGGAAACATTGACACAAAACAGATGATGGAAGTCAATGCCCTGCAGAGGGAACAGGCTGCAGCCCACAGTACTTGGGGTAGGTCCAGTCTCCTTAACTGAATGAGAATTTTAAAGGTCAAGGAAGGACATTGGCCCAACCCTTTCTCCTCCTCCATTAGAAGAACTCCAATAAAGATGTTTTACTTCCTTTTTAAAGTTTACTTTTTTTTTTTTTTTAACTTACTTATACTAACACACAACCACAACCATCTTTAAGCAATGCTGGGGATAAACCCACGGCCTGACATGTACTAGATAAGTACTCTGCCACCAAGCTACATCCCAAGCCCAGCAAAAATCGTGATTTCCATTTCTTCTAAGAATTTTATGGCCAGTGGTATAACTCAGCAGACTAAACACTTGCTTAGGTAAGTACAGGGGCCAGGACTTGATCTTGGCACTGTATGCCATGCTGGCCCCGTCCCCGGGTACACTAAGCCAGAGATGGAGTCCGAGCATGCTGGTGCACTCATGTAATCCCAGCACTAGGGAGGCAGAAATCGGGAGGATCACTATGAGTTCGAGCTGTGTAGTGAGACTCTGCACACATACACACACACATACACACTCACACACATACACACACACAAACATGTCAAGAATTTTGACAACTGTGTAGAATTAAGCAACCATGTCTAGATCAAAATGTAAAACAGTTCTATCAAACCATAAAATTCTCTTCCTATTGCTTCTTCCAACAAAGATGTTATAAATCACCTAATAAAGAGTCAAATCTATCTAAACCTTTGTTTTGATACTATTTTGGGGGGAAAATATTGTTGAAATGAGAAAATGGTCAATAAGGAGTTGGAAATACTAATTTAATGTATTTACTACTGCTTTTATTTTTTTTAAAAAAAGACAAGCCATTTTTGTGAAGCTCTCTTTTCCTTACTGGGTTGTCTCCTTAACCATATTCACAGATTTCTGGACCTTGCTTCCTTATCTGAAAAATCATCCTAACAAAGAAGGTCAAAATGGTTCTGCCCATTCTGATAAAATATTATGATCAGAATCCCAAAGGCACAGACCAGAAAACTTCAATGTCTCATCAGCTTTAACTTTTCCAAGAAGCCCATATCCAGCCCTGGAAACTCATAAAATAATATTCCAACAAGGAGTGAAGAGAACAAAATTCTTACAAATAGAAGAAACAGGATTTCCAAGAAAGTCTTGTCTCCTACCCTATTCAAGGGGGCTTAAAAAAGAACTGGTTCCTAGTAACTGCACAGGCACAGACTGGTCTAAAAAATAAGGATGCCTTCTTCATTTGGTAAAACTAATATTATCATTCTACAATAGTTAATAAATCCTTAAACAGTAACCAAACTCACAAAGACTAGGATCCTAAGGAGGGAGAAGCGAATGGGTAGAGCAGATGTTTTAGGGTAGTGAAGCTTCTCTGTCAGATACCGTAATGGTAGACATGTGTTGTGCTAGCCAGCTCTCCGTCACTGTAACAAAATACTTGAGATAAATCAATTATAAATGGTTTCTTTTGGCTTACAGTTTCAGCTCAGGGTCCTGTTGCCTGAGGTCTGTGAGGAGGCAGAACACCAAAGCAGGATGTGAGCATACAGTGGAGGAAAACAGTTCACATCCTGGTGTCTGGGAAGCAGAAAGAAGAGGCTAGGATCCCAGAATGTCCTGCAAATGTATACCCACAATATCCTAGCATTGCTCTATTGGTCCCAGTTCCTAACTCTTCCATAGACTGGTGACCAAGTCTTTAACATACAGATCTCTGGTGGGTAGTCACTATCCAAACCCTAACATGTCCTTACACATTTTCCCAAACCCACAGAATGTACAACACCAAAGCGAACCCATAACAGTGTGCGATGTAGGTTTATAGGTTACTACGCACATCCAGTCTGGTAAGGATGCCCATAATAGGATGGTTATGCATGTGTACAGCAAAAGATATGTGGGGAACCTCTGCATCTTCTGCTCATTTCTGCCATGAACCTAAAAATGCTTTAAAAAGTAAATTCAAATTTTTAAAAAACTGAAAAATGCAACTGTGATGATGACTCTCACCCTCATCAAACTTTATTTGGGCTCCTTTGAACTTTCCAATGCTGAATGAGGTTGCCAATGACTCTGGCTACTAGGTGTCACTATGCTGAACTAGAGCTGCCCAAGCTCCTCACTGGTGCTTCTCTACGGGTTAAAACCCAGCTCCTGCCCTATCTGATCCCTGGGCAAGGAGCCACAACAGGATCCAGGGCTAGAGAAGCTGGGCCTTATTCTAGGCTCAGCATCTGCTTGCCCATTTGCTTCAAATGCCTCTGTCATAGGAAGGCCAGTAGAAAAGGACAGACAGACAGAGGTAAAAGATAGGGGAGGTTAGGGCGAGGCATTTGGTGCTAGAAGTCAGCGCCCAGGGATGTTTAAAGGAAAATCCAAGATGAAAAGAAAGAGAACTTTCAAGATGGGTACAGTCCTAATCACAGTCAAGACTGACAGCCCTTCTGCCACAGTCATGGCATGCTACTTACTTTTCCTTTTAGACAAAAGATGTTAATGCATGAGTTGTTTTCTTCTAAGCTAAAACTTGTATTCTGGTTTAATTGTACTTTTTGATAAATACATGGGTTTGGGCTGAAGTTTGGGCACTCACCTCTAAAAGGTTGACCATCACTCATCTACAGTAACAAGCATGGGCTCTTCTCTGAAAGCCAGCCCACCAGCTCTAGGTGGTGACCCCTAAATTCTCCCAGATGTCTTTCTACCTCAGAACATAAAATACCAGCAAGCCTCAGGAAGCCCCAGGAGTAGTGCAAGGAAAGTCAAAATGTGACTCTTTTCTTCTCCTACAGAAAGGTAAGACACCCAGTCAGGGATGAGAAAAGGGCATTTTCCTAAGCAATTTAACAGATGCCAGGACAATGCGGCAGAGAGGGGTAACCTGAACTGTGAGCTGTAACTGGGGAAGTTTCTTCTTTAAAGTCTCTTTCTTCCCAAGGGGCTGAGTTTGGCAGAGAGGAGTGTGGGAGGAAGATGCTATCATCCAGCCCCTCTCTATCTGGACCCTGCTTCCTTCCTGTCCCCATATCTCCATCAATAATTATCTCCATTTGGGGGAGATGTTTGCATATCAAAGCACTCCTTTGGGAGGATTTAAAATAATTTCAGATGAAACTGTAAATAGTTCAGGGCTCTCAATTTCAGGGCTTGCTACCAGACTGTTGGGCTGTTGGAAGTGATGCAATGGTTCCTTCAAAAGTTTATGGGCCCTTTTGCTGCCACTGCTGTGCTTGGCTTTTTTTTTTTTTTTTTTAAGGTAATGGGTTGGGAAGAACAAAAATAACAAAGACTGGATTCTCCAGCCCTCCTCCTCTTCAAACCGCCCTTCTTTCTCCACTCCCACCCCCTAGCTACCTCCAAAGGATTTGGCCCCCATTGTCCTAAAGTTTTAATACAAGAAGAAAAGCTTTTGAATGCCACAAGGGGGTGGGACAAAAAAGACCATCCCAAGGCCCAGGGTCAGCTAGATCCCCCTTTCTTTTTGGCTGAATCCTGGAATCCTTGGGTACAAGGCCTGGGCCACAAAGGCGGTCAGTTCCTGTTCCGGGAAGAGGCCGCTCTGGCTGGGGGAGGGAGAGTGGGTTTCAATTAAAACCTAATAGCCTTTTGTGTAGGAGTTCTCTGGGGTATTGCTCCTGTTTATGGGGGCTCGCTATGTGGGGAGGAACAAATCATGTGAAATCAGAGGGATCTGTGTCCACTTTCTTGAGGAAAAAAGTTTAAAAATAATTAGAGAGGAAAAAAGGAGAATATGAATTCTCTGGGAAGCTGACTTTTTAGCAAAAGCAGTCAGCCGGACCAGTGGGGCAGAACTGAATCCAGGAGTGGCGCTCCTGCAGCTACAGAGGCAGTGAGTCGCTGTGCACCCTGGGCCCAGGCATCGCTTCCCCAGGGGTTGTGCAAGCTCCAACAGCTCCTGGCCACTTCTCTGCCAGGAAAGTGGCAGGGCCAGGCACTGTTAATTCACATTTGTGCTCCATAGGTTCCAGATCCCTCCCTCTCAGGATTGCTGCCTTTCCCCTAGTGTTCCTGAGAACACTGGAAATGTTTGTCAACAGACCTTTCCATAAGAACTTCTGGATCACTTGCAACACTGGTCTGCACAGAACTGATGAAAATCACTCAGCCTTTCCCCCAAAGATGCACACCCAAGAAGCCAGAAGAGAACAGGCCTCAGGAAGGGGTCTTCCTGACTCAGCATGAACACAGAGTGGGCCCTGAGCACGTGATGCCCTGAGTTCGGTTCCTACCTTGCCATGAATGGCTCAGATGAGCCACTTCAAGCTCGGGGTTAGTTTCTCAGTATATAACAATCACTGGGTTGTTTCCAAGGCATGCTCCTCAGTGCTAACACTCTGTAGGGTGGCCCATATAACTGCCATCTCCCTGCCTCTATTCCATCTCCTCTGACAGCCAACAGCAGGTTCCCATAAATTGGGAGAAGTTAAGTTCTTGAATATATACAAAGGGGCATCAGTATAGATCCCCCAAAGGTGCAGTAAGGTAGTCAGTGTCAAATTCACCCTAAAATTACACATCTCCTTGTTAATCACCCTGATGAGTAGAAAGGAAAATGGGGTTAAAAGTCTGAGTGTGTGTGTGGCTTTAGGCGAATTTCCTAACATCTCTGCTATCTTCCCTCATTTGTAAAATATAAATATTTGTCTTGCAGTTTTAATGATTTTTTTTCAAGAACTTGATGAAGTATACAAAATGAGCTAAATAACAAAAAAGAATCATGCTCATATCTCTTGCTTTTATCTTCTTGTCAAATGACTGTAACAAAAGGAAATACAACTAAGAAAAATATTGAGTTGGGTCTTAAATTCAAAGGCTTATGTAAAAATCAACATTTGAAAGAGCCCTGGTTTTCTCTTTTTCTCCACTTTTTTTTTTCTTTTCTTTTTTCTTTTCTGGTACAGGATCTGCAGGGTCTACAAGGTCTCACTACATAGATTGGACTCATAGTGATTCTCCTATTTTCAACTTCACAAGCACTTAGATTACAGGCGTGTGCTACTATACCCAGTTTCAACTGCTATCTCATCACGCCCATGGGGCAGGACACACACTGCACACCGGGGATCAAACCCCAGCCACACTCTGCCTAAATAGGTGCTTTAGTTTGCTGAGCTATCTGGCCAGCCCTTCTTCTCTACTTATGCTGTAAGCTCCACCCTTCTTACTCCTAAAGGATGCTGGATACAAAGCAAAACTGAACTCCCCATCTCTAGTGTCTTGAATTAACACTGCTGAACTCATATGACCCCAGCCTAAGGGAAATAGGAAACGAAATAATGCAACCAGTGCTGGGGATGGAACCTGGGGCCTCATACATGTGAGGCAAACCCTCTACCATTGGTCTACACCACCAGTTCTTTTCCAACTGGATCTCATTAAGTTGCCCGGAATTTGTGATCCTACTGCCTCACAATCCTCCTGAGTACTTAGGATTATGAGTGTGCACCATACTGCCAGGCTATTGATGTAACTTTCAATACAAATATAATCTACCTTTAAAAATGAAAAAGCATGTGGTTGAGAATATGGCTGACCAGGAATAAAAGCGGGACAGTTTAAGGCCAGCCCCTCGCAGCCATCCTCCACCAGTAAAACGATGCAATAGCACAGCTGCCACCAGATCTACATGGTGAAGATCAAATTCCCTCAGATGCCTTCAACCTCCTTGCCATGGGGCCAGTACAGTTCTATTCACTTTAAACTGAAGTCTGAGATAATGGCTCTCAGTCTCTCTGCTTCTCTCTTGCTCAACACACAGAACTTGTATGGTTAGCAAATGAAAGCAGTATAAATTAGGTCAACAAAAAGCACAAGACACAAGCTTTAAGTTAAACTAACATGAATGAGAACGAGTGCAAGTAAATTTCCCTTTTCACACATTCTAAACAGTTCAAGAACATTTTAAGAAAGAAAAAAGTTCTTTCTAACTGAAGAAGACATTCATGAGGGTGTAAAGCTTGGAGGTTCTGCTGCTCGTTATCTTTCACTCTTTCTCAGCATTCTTCCTGATCGGTCCTTTCCTGTGCTTGAAGCAGATGGAAAAAAAAAAAAAAGTTCTCAAGAAAGTTAGAGCCCAGTGATGGCAACAGCAACCCTAACTAGACACCATGGATGAAGGTCCCCCTGTTAGGAATTCTCACCTGACGAGGTTTAGAAACTCTTCAGAGCCGGCCTTCAGTAAGAGAATATCCTGGCTCCACTCAAATTCTCATCTGTGCATTGTAATCGTCAATCATATATTCTAAAAGCTCCATACACTTATAACAGATTACTATACGGAGTCTTGCTTCATGTATTTCATGGCCAAAGATATGGGGTGGGGGAGAGTTCATGGTACAACCATTTGGAAATGCTCCGTACAGTCTGAGTGGGTCTCATCATTATTTGGTATATCCTATGAGAACTTGGTGGGTGATTTTGCCTGACTAGTGAGTTTCCAAATACAACATGCAGCAACACCTCTGTGTGTTAAAATAAAACTGCATTCCTGTTCCCCACTCCCACCCCCACCCCCAGTGGAACAAAATTATAAGCCCCAAGAAGCTCAAATAAATAAATGTTTACTGAGAGAGCTGCTAAGAATTACGAGTAAGATTAGCCTTTACCCTACCCTAATTAATTTCAGTGAAAAACTAATCTGGTAACTTCTTAAACAAATTAGTGTTTTTAAGAACAAAACGTGTGGCTGGATTTTATTGCTTGCCAGATTTGCTTATTTTTGGCTGGGGGGGCGCATGATAAATTGTTAATATTTTTCAAAATAAAGAATATAAGAAAGCAGCAAAACACTAAGTATAAGGAGTATTTGAAAATATTTATTAAATTAATGAATAAATGAATGAGTAAAAAAGAATCAACTAGCTGTATTTAAAATGAATGACTGGAGGCCATGGCCCAGATACATCAAGAGAATTGGGGTCAGCTTGGAATAATAAATTATCATGGATCCAGGTTTGAAAATGGTGATGCCCTCAGTGTCTGACACTCAAAGATGACACATTTATGTATCACCATACCTATTACATTAAGTGACACAATTACATTAAAAGGCCATTGACATAAAGGTCTTAAACCTGCTTGCTAAGCAAAAGCAAAGAACAAGTGGGCTGCAAGATCGGAGTGCCTCCTTTCACCTGTGAGACTCAGGCAAAAAGCAAACAGATCTCCCCATTTAACTTTGGATGCCTTACCTCTGGTGGCTGGCAGCAAACTATGGCTTTTGTGTGAAAACTAATAAATGGTTACAGTTGATACCAATGAGAAAGTTTGTCTTCATGAAACGATTCAGGTTAACTATGATTTGGGTTTAACCATCACATTGGCTTATATCCCCAGATATCCACCTAGTGATGCCAGGTTGAGATACCCCAAATGTCTCCTAGAGAGTAGCAGGTGCACTGTCTCTGGGAATGGTTCTTGTCCTCCACTAATTTGAAGAGAAATTCCACATCTAGAAAGTTTACCCATCAATATAGATACTTGGCTCACACTGACAAACGAAGGGAAAAAAGCACCCATGTTTCCATGGGGACTACTGAGGCTTCTTTGAGGTAGGATCAAGGGCAGGTGGACACAAAGATCAACAACAAAAGAAGAAGAAGTTCAAGAACATGAACGAACCCAGTAAGAATGCTGCTTGGCCATTTAGCCTGGACTCAAGTTCTTTGTTCTTTGTGTTGTTGTTTATATGATTTTTTGCTGCTGTTGGTGGTGGAAGTTTTGTTTTTTGTTTTGTTTTTGTTTTTAGAAATAAGGAAATTGTGTAATTTAGAAAGACAGACTGGAAAGTGGCCTGAGGTTGCTGAAATCTACCCTGCCCACCATCCCTCCCCCAACAATGATCCCATGCTTCTTTTCAAAAGTCAAATCTAGAAACCTTCTCAATATTTCCTTGTGTTGACCATGATCTGCAAATTCAGGCAAGGCACAGTGCTTCCATAGCTGCCTTCCTAAATGCTCCTCCCAACTCCACTTTATCCTAGCTACAGGAAGTATTCCTGGCTTCTCTGATGAGTCATGACATCACTTGAGGAACTTGCCTCTTTCTGGAACATTCTTCCTAATAAATTTCAAGATCTATAGTCCTCTCTATATTCTCATAACTACCATGCCCCTCAAATTTTCCTCTCTAAAAGTACACACTTGCATATGCACACACAGATACTCTCTCTCCCATACACCACATATACACACAAAACACACACACACTGTTATCATAATTATCATCTATCAGTTATGACTGGTCTTTAGGAGTCTGACAACTGGCCTGTGCCTTAATTGCATGACAGCAAACATAAATGGTTGTTAGAGGAATGAAAGACAAATGTTAGAATCTGGGTTTAACCTTAGAAGCAATGAGAAGCCACATAAAATGTAGGAATGAGCCACAGGAAAAGATTGTCTTAGGAGTAGAGGAGATGGTGTTTACTAGCAAGATGTCTTAAAGAGATTTCAGTTGTTAGCCAACTATAAATTCCATCAGCCTGGTAAATGAAAACAGAAAGACTGTGGCAGAGTGCTTCTGTGGCATGTAGAACACCTTGCATTCAAAGTGGGGAGGAAGGGGGAGGGAGGGAAGGAGAGAAGGAGGGAGGGGGGAGAGGGAGGGAGGGGAGAGAGAGAGAGAGAGAGAGAGAGAGAGAGAGAGAGAGAGAGAGAGATTTGGAATAATCCAAAAAGATAAACGGGTGTTCCCAGAGGAACCGTACATTATTATGAGCACACCCTCCTGCTTGTCTGATTCTAGCCTTTTATTGCCTTTGAAATATTTTGCAATTAGGTAAGTTATAGATAGCAATCTAGTAATGTAATATAATTATTCACCATAGACATGCAAACAAATTCTTTCTGGCCAAGGTTTCTATAGACTTTCCATCTCTCATTCTTCAAAAAAAAACAAAATCCCTTTCTCATCTATTTATACATTATGTCAACATTCTTTTATTCCAAGTAAACTTGTAAATGTTTTTGACTTCCTTTGAACCAGTGGTAACACTTTCCTGGTTCCTTCATTAATAATGAGTGGAATAAAATGGTCATTTGATCATTGTATATCTGGACAAGAGTCATAATTTTACCTTTTTTTTTTTTTTTTTTAAGTAAAATTATCCTTTCACAAAGAGATTGGATTATCTGCTTCTTCTAGGGTTTCTGCACCAGTAGTGACCGATGCACCTTAACACCCAGAACAGTTTTATCCTTTGTTTTCATGATTTTATAACTGGGCTTTTTTATTTTTTGGTAAAGGCTTTGAAGAAGCTGCAAGTCATAGCTATAGTCATTGAAGGCATCTGGCTCCATTTTATACATCTACTGTTGGATTTCTTCCTTTATTACCATATTTTACATGTTTGTTATTCTTTATGTACCTTTTTAAAAAAGAAAGCCAGACCTAGTGGCACACACCTGTAATCCTAGCACTCTGAGAAACTGAAGCAGGAGGATCATAAGTTTGGATCCAGCCTGGGCAACTTAGTGAGATCCTTTCTCAAAAAAAAAAGGGGGGGGAGCTGGGTGTAGCTTATTCAGAAGATGATGGGTTCAATCCTCAGTAGCACAAAACAAGCAAACATCTTCAGTACTTTTTCAGGAAGATAAAAATAAATGAAATTATCTGAAGGTTAAAAAAAAAAAAGAACCTGGTTAAGGCGAGATATGAGGAAAGAAAGGGTGGTAAGGGACAGACTTGTACTTTAATTAAGCAGGGTTGAGAGTGTTACAAATGTGTTCATGGTGGGGGACAGGAGCAGACTTTGGGTGTTTACCTGAGAAATGAATTTAACAAAGGATGATTTAGGTTTAGCAAGTATGAGCCAGACATGGTGGTACATGCCTGTGATATCGCTGTGGGAGGCTGGGGCTGGGGAGATAGCTCCATGGCATAAGTGCCTGCCTGGCGAGTACAGGGTTGTAAGTTCAAACCCGGGTCCCACAAAAAAAAAAAAAAAAAAAAAAAGTTAAGGGCTGGAGAGGTAGATCAGTGCAAAGGAGATGAAGATGAAGCCCCACTACTGAAGATCAAGAAAATAACAAAGAATAAGAAGAAGAAAAGACAAGTATGCATCAGCCCAGATGTACTTCACATACACACTCATGAAGCTGGACGAGGCTCCCTGGAAGGCCCCCTCTAGGCAGCTGGGCCCGGCCAGGTTGGAGCGCAAGGCCCCCTCTAGGAGGCCAGCCAGAGATAGGGCCGCAGGATCAATGACTGCCTCTCTGTGAAATATTCAGTGGTATTCTCCATTCACTACAAAGCCAAATAAAGATCTTTAAGCTGCTACTTTCCCAAATGAATCCACTTCCAAGTCCCTCAGCTGGGAACAGAGGGCACTAAGCCCATGAGCAAACACTACCTAAAGGACAGAACAAGAGACCTGCATTCTGTGGCCCCATTAGCACAGTTTGGAAACTAATCAAGCTCAAACCTCTTCAAGCACAATGTTTTCCTGGGTTTGCCAAGTGGACACATATCCACTTGTCACTTTGAGGCAGCTGGAACTATAGAGTCACATTCAGACGCTGAGAGCCGACTGACTGCAGGGATCCTGATGCTGACGCTCCTTACACCCCGTGTTATTGACAGGAAGCCAGAATT
>PVKN010021597.1:0-15470 GCA_004027915.1 Capromys pilorides
AATTCCAGGACAATTTATAAGCATTCAAGTGTTATCTGTTCTTTGCAAGTTTTCCATGAGAAATACGTCTCTTGTCTTACCTTAGATCATTTTGTTTGAATTTCATCCTGTGGAAATACTGCTTAGGTCCCCTGCTGGCCCCTGCCCCTTGGGTTTTCTGAGTCACTCTATGTCCTCTCATCTCAAACAAGGGCCCCTCTGCTCTCACCAGCACTCTGATCAGGGTCCTATACCCTTCTCTGGAAAAAACAGGCTTTATTCCATTGCTCTCTGAGTGGTTCCAGAGAAAAGGCCAATGTGCATTTGCAGGGTTCTTAGCTACTGTTCTGTTTCCACTCTTCTGTTGCCTGGTTCCATGAGGGATTTCCCAAAGGGCTCTGGCATATCCATTCCACTACAGGTGTCCCACAGCTCCTGAAGGCCCCTTCCTGGGACCTGTCTAATGGCTCTTCAGAGGAGTGAGCTAAGATCTCAGAAACAGAACTACTTAGATGCAGAAGCATTTCTCCAGGCTGAGGGGCTGATTAACTAGACCTTTCACTAGGTCACTCCGCTTATGACTTTGTCCACTCTTCAAAGTGTGGGAAAGCCAGCAGCAGCTTTGCAGAATTATCAAGCTTTCTGTTAGAAAAGTAGACTATCAGACCCCCCTAAAACCGTGTATCCCAGCTCCCCAATTGCTCAGATGCCTGTGCTTGTGATGTGCTGCTAGTCAGTCTCTCGAGGCCATTTTCTCTGCTAGCAATTTCTAGTGGCCTTTTTTAAAAAAATCCAGACCAGTGGTTTGTCTTCATTGTACTTTCTATGATCTTTTCTGTTCTGTGTTCCATTCAGCAACCACCGCATCAGGTCATAAGTTGCCCTGATGTATGGGAGAGAAGAAGGTTGCAAATTTGGTAGAGAAGCAGGGAGATAAACCAAGCTATTTTCTCCAAATTTCATTGTGCCACCCAACCCAAAGAGCAATGAAATAGTTTCTTACAGGAAATCACACTTACCAGTGAAGTTCCTGATTCTAATAGCCTGCAAATTATTAAAGGCAATGTAGTTCAGGGAAAAAACTACCCTCCTAGTATCTCTAGCTCCTTCTCATATGTGTAATTTCTGTAACTTCAAAGTGTCCAAGCATACTCCTCATACAGAGTAATCAAAGCAAATACATTTTGGCCCTGCCAAAATAATGAAACCAATATACCACAGAATATCCTCCTTTTAACAAATCTAACTCTAACTTCTTGCCTTAGGAAACCTTTGAAAGATGTGGGAAGGTATGGCAAAACTTTAAAATTTCTGTTTAGAAACAAAGGAACAGAGGCATGTTGTGAGAACTGAATTTCAGAGACACTGACCCAAAACTTGGTCAATCAGGAGATCAATTTACCTTTTCTTGTAGTTAGACACTTACATTATATGGAGTATTTCATCAAGAATTAAAAAGACATACAAAGCTCAGTATAGCCTCTCAGAACTTTATTTCTGGTCTCTTCAAATTCTCTTTAAAATCATCAGTCTGAGCCACAATGGTTTTGGTTCTGTATTTTTCATTGTTGTTTATTTACAAGTGCTGTGTACTTATTGTGTTATATAGCACCTATCTTAGGTAAGATCTGAAAAGCCTAAAATCTTGATTGTCTTCCTGAGGCAAGGTGGGGAGAGGCAGGATCACATCCTTGAAAGTTGGGACACCTGAATTCCAGACCTCTGTGCTATGCCTGGGAACTGGAGGAAGCATATGTGTCATTATTTACTTTTACTTTTCCATCTCAGAAGCCCCAGTTTGAATAATAAGTAATATGCCCTCCCACCACCCCCAGAACCTATCACTGTTTGAACACCACGGTTTTCCTCCCATGAAACTCTGTGAGGGGTAGGGGATATAGCTCCACGGTACAAGTGCCTGCCTGGCAAGTGCAAGGTCATGAGTTCGAACCCTAGTCCTGCAAAAAAAAAAAAAAAAAAGAAAGAAAGAAAAGAAACTCTGCAAAGTGCTGACAACCAAGTTCTCTAATGCTGCCACGGCATCCGCCCCCTCGCTGGAGCAGCCCTCTTTCCTGCACTGTTCCCACTGCTTTACAAACGCACATTATTATCCCTAATAAACTTCCTGCTATTCACCAGCTTTTATGGAGTGATAAAGCCTTTCTTCGAAACACCTACCTTGCCTTTTAGTTAGGAGAAAAGAAAACATGTTCCCTTGGTAAACACATCTCCTGTATGATGGCTAGTGAGAAACTGCCCCTGTTCACCACCCCCTCTACCCTATTTCTGTACCCTTGCAGCATTTAGAAAACTCTGCCCAAGAATATTACTCTATGAAGAAAAAAAAACCATCATCTCAAAATTATTAAAATCTCTGTGGGAATTCATGATTAATTTTAAGGCCTGGCAGATTAAAATACATTATTATGTACACTCTAGTGCATCCTTTCAGATATTTTCAGAATCTGATTTTGCTCTCTTGATACACACCAATGACTCTACATGTATCTAGTAGATTGCAAGGAATAGATTAGCATTAAAGAGGCAGCATTGTGTTGTTAGGTTGTTATATGTAACTTGTGCTCATACATTAAGAAAAATGTACCTGGCATTCCCTCGGACATGACCAGGCCTCTTAAAAAAAGAGAGAGCAAGGAAGAGAGTCATTAATACTTGCTGACGGTACAGCTGTGGCAGGAGTTGTGTGATTCTGACCTTTGGAAGAGTCACAGCTATGTTTATGCAGTTCCCAGACAGAAGATGAACCACGACAGTTTGCTACAAAACAGCATGCAGGCATTTATTTTCCAAAGCTGTCAATTTTCCCACTTTCTAAGCACCGGCTTTTTCCTAACAGGTCAATGTAGTAGCTGTAGAAATAAGGGTATACTTCCAGCTTCCTTCTCTGAGCTAAGGCTAAGGGGTGTCATCTGTAAAAAGCAAACAAAAGCTCATGCAAACTGTCTGGAGTTTGCACATGAGGGTTTCCAAACACAGAGAGAGGAGAAGTAGCCTGGCTTTTCTTCTGGATACGATAATCCACCTTGAAGGACCTTCTTTCTCGTATAGCCTTGAACAGTTATCAGGGGTCTTGGTAATAAGATGTGGGTATCCGCCTGTCACTCAGGATTGAAACTACACACCTCAGTCCACAAGGCTCTCAGAGATACCCAAATATTCTGTATGAAGGTGAAGATGGAAGATGTTTACTAAGATAAGGACTTAGTGAAGCTTTTGAAATATAATCATAGACAGCAATGCTTTTTGATCTCCCAAATAACTAATAAATTATTAACAACGATGTACTCTTTCTTTTGCACATGAAGTTGAACTTGAACTTTTAGTTGAGAGACACTCATGTAGGACCTTGTGACTCTCTTTTTTGCTTAATCCTATGTCCTTTGCCAAATGCCTATCCAGATTACCCTCCTCCTTCCCTCCCAATATTATACAATATTTTGCTTTTTAAAAATATCTCAGGCTTCGGCTTACTCAGAGCATTTTATCTTTTAGCATCCTTCCCGCCATCATGCTACAGCCTCTTCTGCTACGAGGCCCGACCCTTGCTCATCTTTCACCACCTGCTCCTCCACTGTTCACCCACCTTTGATTTCAGTCTCGTGCAACCTGTTTCTTTAGTGATCCCTTTTATTCTCCTTCATCACCTTTCATTCTCTATGCTAAATAGATAATAGCAAGAGAGACAGACAGACAGACAAGAGATAGAGAAACAAGAGACAGAGACAGAGAAAATAGCCACAGAGAGAAGGCCCAAATACTGCAGAGGCTTTGCTATATCTAGTAATGGTTGTGTTGTGATACCTTCACTGGCTTTTGCAATCTTTCTGACATTTCAAAAAACATGTCTAGAGGGGCTGGAGAATTAGTGTACTTATTCAGGAATTCTGCCATCAGCCGCAGACACCTGTTTCTGAAATTATCTTTATGTGAATGTGTCCATACTCATACGGACAGAACCATTTTTGCTTGCTACCCTAAAGTCCGTTTTAAGGTAGATCTGTGTTCATTCTAGCATTTGGGGAACTATAAATCTGGAAGAAGGTGCAGCACCAATAGCGACCCCATGGGAGCAGTCTATTTTCAAACATCAGACATGGCCTTCTTTATTTGGGCTTCTCTGGCCTCCTTCAGACCTACAGACCACAGCATCTCCATGCTTTTTATTTTTCCATTCATATAGTTTTTTACAATGACATCTTGAGATAGTTTCCAATATAAATTTCTCATGCTTTTCCAGTTCTGTTTAGAAGAACAGATCCCCCCCTTAAGCAGCCAAGGCAAGTGGCTCTGCTAGGGAGAAGGGACTCATGGCACCATCTACTGGACCTCCTTGAATAAGTGAGTCCTTAAGTAAGCATCTCTAGAAATATGGCCAGTGGTCAAATCAGCAGAAAGAGCTAACAACAGAGAGGCGTGCTAGCATTCATGCATTGAGAAACTCATCTCAATCTTCAAGTCAATGGAGATTAAAACTGTCTCTCAAATCAGAAATAGGAATTCAGCGGGAAGCTTATGAGGCGACTGAGTATAGCGACACTCTTCCTTGATCTGCCTTGTGGGGACATGGCAATGGCAGAACAACTCGCAGGGAGGCACTGCCTGACTCCAGGCTCGGCGTTGGCTTGGGCATCAGTCCAGAAAGTGAGGCAGAAGCAAGTTCTCCAAGCCACTGCCCTCTCCTGTGCCCCCCATGGGCTGATCACTCACCCTTCAGAGGCAAGGACAGGCCTTCAGAGGTTTTTGTCCCAATGAAAAAAAGGTGAAGAAGAAGATGTTAACAGTTTCACATAAAGTAATTATTTAGTCAGTGCTACAGAATCTCGAAAGTATACACACAGAGCTGGGGAGATAGCTCAGTAGAATAAGCGCTTGCCTGGCAACAAGGGCCTGAGTTCAATCCCCAGTTCCTCAAAAAAAAGAAAGAAAGAAAGAAGAAATTATACACCCAAGCACATGTGAATACAAACAGAGACAGATAAGTTAGGGGAAGAGAGGGAGAGAAAGAAAGGAATGAGGAAGGAAAAAAGAAAGGAAGGAAAGTAAAAAAAAAATATCAAAGTGTGACAATATCTTTCACCACTTTCCAACCCATTCATAATCTTCATCGCCAGGAGGATCGCATGTAAAGCATGTAGAATGAATCATCAGATTTAAAATAAATCTCATCTTATTTTTAGAAAATGATGAAGACATAATGTAATGAGAGAACAATAGTTTTGGTTTTTTATTTGTTTGTTTTTAATGTATTTGGTTGTTGCAGGGTCTCACCACGCAGCTTGGGCTCATGACGATCCTCCTGCTTTCAGCCTCCCCAGCTCTAGGATTACAGGCATATGCCATTATGTCCGGTGCTGGCCGGCTCAGCCCATCCTGGAGGCGGAGCTTGTGGTGCGGCATGTGGTGCCAGGGATCAAACCACAGTCCCTGCGCTTGCCTGAGCTTGCCTCAGCAGGCACTTTAGTCCACTATGCTATCTTGCCAGCCCCAGCAATAGTTTTTAGACAGCGATCCCAAATTTATATCGTCCTTCTACCATTTTCTTACTGTGTGATCTGGGGCATGCTCCCCAGCCTCCCGGACACTTGATCTCTACATCTGGTACGGTTCCTATAATAAAACTCCTCTGGCAGGGCCACTGTGCAGCGCACACACACAGAGAGCATCCAGAGTACAGGGTTTCTAATACAGTTTGCTTGGCTGTTGTTGGCCTGTGTTGACATCATCAAATACAAAGTCTTCTGAGTTGCAGGCAGAGAAAATTTTGCTCTCTCAAATGGCAAGGAGAAAGGAAGGGCAGGGCTCCCGCTGCAGAACCAAAGTTAAGTGCAGAGCTGAAAGGTTTGGTGCTGAGGTCTGCTGGCAGGAAAATCCTTCTGCATGCCCAAATGTTCTTTCAGGTACAGGAGTAAAGGTGGTCTAAGTTATTCAGCATCCAAGCCAAATGTGGCTAAACAAATAGGCCTCAATGGTTCATCCTAGAAGATGGGGCAATGGACGCTATGTATTCATATGTCACTATATTTAGTCCTAAGATCTTGGGATGATATTGAAATATAAAGTATTTGCAGCTGTGCTTCTCTCCCAGAAGGCATTATTTGTCTGTTTCTCTTGATTGATTTGCTGAGTCCCTCAGTGGATGAAAGAAGGGAGTGAGCACTTCACACATCCATAAGTATGTGGACGAGAAAAAGAAGGAGAAAAGAGAGAAATCAGACTAGGAGTGGCAAGAAGAAACTTTTCAGAGACTTGGGAAAAAACCAGAGGTCAGCTTCTATAATACACTGTGAAATCTAGGAGCTTTTGAAGGAAGTTAATAAGATGTGTATACAACACAGTCTCCCTGGCCACTCCACAAGGCTTTTCCAATGTTAACCCTAATAATATTCATGATAGAATCAGAGGTGATACCTTTCCAGGCTCTTTAAGTCCATGGATTCTTCCCACATACCAATGGGGTAGGTGCAGCCTTTGTCCTTATTTTGCAGGTGAGGAAATGGATGCAGATAGAAGCCAGATGATTGGCCTGAAGTTAGTTGCCCAGTGAATCAAGGAGCTGGAGTTTGAAGCCACATAAGGTGGCCAGAGAATGGATGCTCTTTATCACTAGCCATGGCTTTGAGTTCCAGAGTCAGATGTTCATTCGTCTTTAGTAGTGCAACGTGAGGAGATAGACCAGGTTTATTCTACCAACAGCAGTAAGGCAGTCATGATCCCTGCACTGCTCTTGCAGGGTGCCAGACACTGGTGCAGTGTGTTAGGTATCAAAACTCTGGGCAGCTTGGCAGTTGTCAATGGCTGCCCAGGTGGGAAGCGGAGCTGCCCAAAGGAACCTGTTCTGGTTCTCATGAGCAAGCTGTGCCTTTGCATTCCTGGTTCTGAGTCATTTCAGTTTTCCTGGCTTGAGACAGAAAGTATATCGTTGCATAGCTCAGAAAAGACTGGTGACACAATTACCAGGGACAGCTGCCATTGCTGGAGTCACTCTCTGGTGGGAGATTCAGTCAACAGAAACCACTCAAATACACAATGCCTGTCAGATGCCATGATGGACTGTGCCACTCACCCATAGCCCAGGATACACACACTTGGGTACACACACACTTGAGTATACACACACACACACACACACACACACACACACACACCTACCTCAGCCCCAGCTCTAACTCCTTCCCAAATTAAACCAGATCAGAACATGATGTGTTCAAGTTCAAATATATTAGGATTTCAACTGACACTCAGGGATAAAATCCTGCTTTATTTTCCTAGAACATCAAATGAAATAGTCACTGAATTCTGAATATCCTGCAGTATTAATTCCCCTTTTATTGGAGGCACCTTAGCCACCAGTTTTGGGCAGGCTTCTGGTGAGGCAAAAGGGAGAGGAAGGAGTAACCACCTGGGTATGAATGGGGGAAACTCAGCCATTCATAAAAAGGATTCCAGAGTCAAGGCCTAAAGGGTTTCTTTGTTAATTTCCCATCAATTTATTTCTTGCCTTGATGCAAGATGTTTTAATTTGTAACAGTAGAGAAAATATAGGAAATATGACTAAAATCAAAAGGAAAGTTCGTTAGGGGAAAGTAGTAAGTTTATTCATAGTCAAAACAATTGGAATTGAAGTATCTATAACTCAACATCCTTTGCTAGAGACTTTATTAATTCACTCATTCCTTTATGTGCAAATATATACCAAGCAGGCACAAAGATAGAAGTGGGATAGACAATGTAAACAAAGCAATGTATTTAGTTTTATGGAGCTTATATGCTACTAATAAAGAAAGCCAATAAAACAGAACATGTTGAGATAAACATATTCATAGATATTATGAAAGGAAGTAGCGGAAATGGAAGTAATACCTCAGGACTATACTAAGTTGAAGAGTTGGAAAAGAGATTCAGGAAATCACTGTATTAAGCACACATATCCCACTCAGTAAAACATTTTTTCTCAAGAAGCATCCAGCACTACACTAGGCACGGGCACTTTCTTGCTCTTGGTTGCTGTGCAGCCTACATGGGGAAAAAGGGCGAAAAATGGATGAGTTGCTGCGACTTCCAAAGAGACCTGCTTCTGAGAGAGAGAGATGCTCTGAGCAGATGAAGTAGAGCAGCCAGAGCCACCTGCAAAGGCAGGAACCACTGATGGGCCTGGAAGGCTGTGTGACCACGCAACAAATGCTAATGAATCCGCCAAGAACCTTGTACTAATGTGAGGAACAGACAAGCACATGGCCCCTGGAGGAAACTGTGTCTCATCCTATGGAGAGCTGAAAAGATTCGAGGGGAGGGCAGAATCCTGCCTCACTGAAGCCTGACTATAAGGAAAGGATTAGGTCTTATAGAGAATGAGTTAGATCTGGGAGGGAAAGAGCGGGGGTGGCTAGGGAGCTAGGTCTCTGGAGAAAGACCCTACAGGCATGTCCTTCTCCACAAGGAGCTGAAGGGGGACAATGAGAAGAAATTTGTAGGAGAAAAAGCCACACTTCCCCATGGCCCTGGCTCAGAGCTAAGAACTGCTCTGATCCCTGCTAACTGGCAATCTCTAGAGGAATAGGGGCACACCTACCCGAGCTGGAAGGAAGACCACAAGTGGGGACAGTCCCATCCCTGAAAAACCACATTTATGTCCCCAAATCACTGTGTGATTCCTCCCTATGCTAGTGCAAGCCTGAAGAAACATCCTTGTGGGCAGCATTAGAAGGCAGATGTCATTTTCTGAATGGAAAAGAAAATATAGCTTGTAATATTTCAGAAATATTACTTCTTTAAGAATCAGACAAGGACAGCTCATCTTCTCCACTTGTATCTCCCCTTCCTCAAACTGAATTTCAATTTGACTGCATAATTCTAAGCTAGCTGGCTACATCTGAGTAGCGAAGCAGACATGCCATGAGTCCTGAAGATTTCATTGATCATCACTGTCTTGGTTACTCTTCTCTCTTTGCTGGGACAAATATCCGACATTCAAAATGAAAGAAGGAAAGATTGATTTGGCTGACTGGTAGTGGAGGTTTCAGTCCATAGTCAGCTGGCTTCAAGGCAGAGCAGCACATGGCAGAGGGCAGCAGTTCTTGGAGGCGGAAAACACAAAACAACAAGAGCAAAAGGGAGCAGTAGAGGCAACAATAGCAGCAGGAGCATGTCTGTCTCCCTTATGTTGCATCCAAGCTATCCTACCCCTGGTGCGGTGTGGTACTCACACCCATAATCCCCAGCACTAGATCATGAATGAATCACAAAATCTAGAAGTGAGCCCCACAACTGCATGAGGCTTTCGGAGGACAACTGGACACAAACTGTAACAATCACCTTTCAGAAACCACAGTCCTGACGCCAATATCACTATGTTTTTACTGATATTTGGAAGACATATTGTTTTGTAAGTTTGCAGCTGTCCCTGTCATTTCCTCTTTGAAAATTTCAAGTGTTGCTTTCACCCTTTGCCACTGTTGCCGTCACTGATGACATGGCACCCTGGTGAGACCAAGAGGGGCCCAGCAGCAAGAAGCCACAGCTACCAGTCCCCAGCAACAGAAAGCTACACAGTGTCACAGGGAAAGATGACAAGAAAACTAGAATCAAGGTCATTCAAATGCAGCATGGAAGGAAAATGCAGTCCCTTCTCCTTCCAATTCTTCCTCTTTTCTTCTCTCTGATAAAGGTGTTTCCTTCCCATCTCAGTCTCGCTCCTTGATCCTTAATGCTGCCCATGGTAAAATGCATCTAAGTTTTGTGATGATCTTGTTTTGTCATGCAGTGAAAATGCCGCACACTAATAACAAAGCCAGGAACACAATTGCCGTAGTTTCTTATGCCTTTGGAGGTACGGCTGCTTCCTTAGAAACTCCAGAAATGTTTATATCCTATAAAATTGTATGCAAACCTCCTCCTCCTCCTCCTCCTCCTCCTCCTCCTCCTCTTCCTCCTTCTTGGAAATCCAAAAGCCAGGCATACTTCTCTGCAGCACTCTGTGTTTCTACATTTTCATACATTCCACTGAAACATGAATTATGGTTTTCTCTTAGTGTAATGATTTATCTTTAATAGTTTTTCTGCTTTCTAGTTCTATGCTTGTCTCCTACCTCTCTACTTCAGATGTTTCCAGTTCAATCACAGGTATAAAAAATTGTCACCCCAGCCTCTAAGTTCCACGGTGGAAGAAGGTGGAGAAGAGGGGGAAAGGATCCCTTTGTGTGAGTGGAGAATTACTGGAAGCCCCTGACATGAGGTGCAAGCACCCCACTGCCCTGCCCGAGAGGCACTCCAGTTTGCCCATTCTTGGAGGTGATAAACCCAAGGGCAAGGAATAACAAGTAATAAGGTGTTCTTGTCATGCAGCTCTAGATTTTTAAAACGCATTAACTGTAATTTTTAGATAGTCAGAATGTAGTGAACCATTAAAAGTGACCCGGTTCACTGAACCAAGCTGAACTGAACAGATGGAATTCCACCCTCCCCATGCTTGAGTGAGTCCCCGAACAATGCAGTCTTCCTTTAAATCTTTCTTCTGAGCTTCTCACCTCATGAAGCCACATATTTGGGGGATATTCTGGTCATTTTTGTATTTGACCATTCTCTGAGGGCAACAGGAAACCGGTTGGGACAGTGCATGGTGCTGTGCCACCTATTTAGATGTTGTGAATTTTTTCTCTTGTGACTGCATGTGAGACTCAACAAAGTCCTGATGTTTTATTCTCCTTCAGAAGCCATGTCAAACCAGCTCTCCCTATTTTATGGCTTTTTTCTTCCTTTTTCTCTTTTTTCCCACAAGCATGAACCATATATGTAAGACAGTGGCCTCCAGTGCCCTCTCTGCTGCTCCTGGCCTTCTAGCTACACCAAATTATTGATACCTTGACAGTTAAACATTTATCCTTCAGCCTGCCTTGTGAGAAAAAAGAGATGTGAGTTTTCCCATGAATCATAGAACAGCAACCCTGTGTATGAGCATCCTCAAGTAGCCATGGCAATGTATCTTCTGTTATTTAAAAATCCTAAATATACCAAAGAATGATATGATACAGTGGTTGGAAAATGAAAACGAAAGGCCTTTTGGAGCCCGTAGGCAATGAGGAATCAGTGAGAATATCTCACAGAAAGAGATACATAAAAGGTTAAAATTGTGGCAAAATAAGAATAAAACCCAGAGACCAAAACAGAGCCATCTGTATCTACACAGACTTTAGAAAAATAGAGATTAGAGAGGTTTCATTATGCTGGCTTTCACGTGATGAGGGAAGCTGTAAAACAAACTGTGTTACGGTCTCGGGATGAGGTCTCGGAAGTGGAACCAGAATGGGTGCGCATTTGTTTATTTTAGTCTGTATCAGCTTTAAGTGTTAATTAACATGGTGCACTGTATTATCTCTGTGTCTATGGAGCAGAGAGAGGACCCACACTATGGCTGCCCCAGCCCCCACAGAGCTTCTGCAGGACAGTTCTGTTAGGACTTCTGGCTTCCGTGCAGGGGAGAGATGCAAAGCTTGTAGCAGGCGCAGAGCTTGGCTCTGGTTTGGGGACTGACCAGTCAATTAACCTCTGTGTCTCAGCTCATTCATCTGCAGAATGGGAATGTTTATCTGCTCATTATGACCTAAGGTAGCACACTGTTCAATTCGGAATGCAAACTAGGTCAACAATGACCAAAGCAAAGGTTGACATCCAAGCTTCTGAGCTCTGTTTCCCTGTTCCTTACCAACCTGGAGCTTGCCAATCCCCTTGCCTTCTCTGCCACCTGCCCTCACTCAGGTGAATCATTAAGGAAATGGGCATGAATTAATCTATGATCTGACTCCATTTTCTGCTGCCAACCTGTCTGCGTGGCCCAAGAGGCCTGAGGCAGAATAGCAGCCTTGCCCTCCACTTATCTGTTAAATATTATACGCATGCAGCTATCTTTCTATTAATAACATCCAAGATAGAAGCAATATCCAGCTAATTCACTGATTCACTAATTACTACAATGAGCACCTACCAAGTGTCAGGGTCCATGGAAACAACAAGATGATTTAGGCAATCCTTCCCTGAACAGATTTCCAAGAGTGATGAGACACATTTGGGAATGATGTCATTGGAAATGATAACAATAAAAGAAGAACAAAATGGAGATCTTCAATGGTTTGCACTGCTTGATATCAAAATAATTCCAAACAAACCTGAAAAAATACTCTTGCCAAATAGCTGAAATTAAATAATAAACATGTCCAACATTTATCTTGCCTTTCAAAAAGTAAAACAAGAAAGAAAGCCCCTCAGCTAGAAGATTTCTGTGCAGGAACAGTGTGAATTTCTTTTTCCAATTATCTTTGCCTCCTTGTCTTGAAATGGTCACACACAACTGCAGCATTGCAGTTGTCATCTGGAATTTCTCCATCATTCTCAAGCTTCAAGATGAGATCGAGGAGCCATAGTGTGCACTTCCCTCAACCGATTTGAAGATTTCAGCAGGGATTCCACCAGCTCCAGATGCCTTGTTGTTTTTCATCTGCTTGATGGCTTTCCTCACCTCATAAAGAGTTGGAGGGATTTTAACATTGCCTCTGATTGGGAGTTGTGGGATGGAGTTGAAAACACTCCCACTGATAAAATAATTTCCACCCAAGACCTTGTAATGCTCTTTTCAATATCGGTTGACATTTTCTCCCTCACTGAGCAGTTTTCAAGCACCCTGATCTTCTTGATAGTTCCTATAGAGCTTCAGTGGCACCAACCATAATCTGTGTATGCGTGTTGGTTTGACTTTGCCTTGACATCTCGCCATCTGCCCTGTGTGTTGAAGGCTCCTTGAATCTCTACCTTCCCTTACAGATGTTGCAATATCTTTTTTTTTAGGATCAGTGAAGATGCCAAATGCCAAAAGATCAAAAGCAAGGAAATCATGGCAGATTTACATTCAAAATAGTCTTGCAATTACTGATTTGCATCTATTAAAAATGTTTAAGAGACTCATGTCCTTGGGGGAAAACTAACATATTGAGGCATTTGAAATGTTTACCTTGGGTCAAAAGTTGTGCATTAATTCACGTGAGAGTCTATTGTTTAGACATAAAACCTTGTTCTCACAAAAAATTGAGTCCACAGTGTTCTAATCTTACAGGAAATAGTTTTGATAAATTAGGTTTCTCTTTTCTCTGAGAGGATATTTCTTCCTTATTTATAGGAAATTATTTAGACTAAAGACTCAAATTTTATCATGTATTACAGCCTCAGCTGTCGGGGATGTCTTCATTTCTATTTTCTAAGATTGTCAGTTCACCGTACAAATGATCTTTGGCAGAAGTTTCCTACTTTTTTAACACAGAAAAAGCCTTGCAGGTATTGTGTGATAATTATCTTCATCAGAAAATATTAGAGCTAGAGAGAATCCCACACTGTGATCCTTTTGTCGGGGAAACTGAATCTGAGAAAATGTGGTGCTAGTTATCCCCAAGTTACGCAGCTTGATGGTGGTAGAAGCTGCTCTAAACCCCAAAGCTTTTAGAGCAAGGTTCTTCCAACCATAGCATTCTTTCTGTTTTGGCAGAAAAGTTATTCTATATAATAAGGACTATAATCCAAGGGTTCTATTTTCTCCAGTTTCCTTCATAAACAATACTCAAGAACCAGGATTTTGCTATTATTAGTCCTCATATAATTTGTCAGGGTCCCCTATTTATAGCAATTAAATATAACTAAACCAGGGATGGTAGCTTTAGGCTCTATGCCAGTAAATCTTAATTGTCCTCTTGACTCAATTAAGAGACTCCTTGAGAGATGATTGTGTCATAGAGATGCTATAGTTGTCAGTGCATTAATCTGCTGATAAGCATAGTTAAATATGCTATTGGGAAGTGTGGCAAGGTTGGAGGAGGTGGGTTTCTGGGTGTGCCTTTGAAGGGAGTGACACTCACCAGCACCCTCCCTCTGTGCTCTGCTCCCTGCCATCATGGAGTGAGCGGCTCTGCCCATCGCTAGCTGCATCCTTCTTCTGTGAGGTTTCTGCCTTGGAACCAGATGGCCCTGCCTGCAGCCTCAGAGCCATGAGCCAAATAAACCTCCCCTCCCTTAGGTCATCGATATCATGTATTTTGTCCTAGGAACAGGAAGACTGCCAAAAACAGAAGAGTGGGACCAGAAGTGGAGTTGCTGCTGTGGCTATACCTGATCATGTGGTTTGCAGTCTTTGGAACTGGTTTGCAGGAAGAATTTGAAAAAACATGGGGAAGCAAGCTAAAATGTTGTAAGCACAGACCGTTAGGCAATTTTGACTAATGCTCAAGTGACCAGAATGCTGACATGAACGCAGACAGTAAAGGCCAGGGTGCAGTGTTTTACATGGGATTCAGTTCAGTGTTGGGAAGTTGGACTCGAGACTATATATATATTACACTTCAGGAAAAAAAAACCCTACATTTTGTAAATGTCGTAAGATATTGTATGAAGCAGAGTTTAAAGATAACAGACTAATTGATCTGGCAAAAGAAATTTCAAGGATTTAACAGACCAACATACAGGCTGTGGTATAGATACTACTGGCTGCTTTAGCAAGATTTATGGTAAGAATTAGGAGCAAGAGGCAGAGCAGAGAGACTGACAAAATTATATTCTGACCCTAAAAAATCCGCATATAAAGTTAGAGCTAAAGTAATATGTAAGGGCTGGCCAAATAGCTCTGCAGATTAAAGCACCTGCAAACAGGCACAAGGGCTGGGAGTTCAATTCCCTGGCCTGCTGTGCCGGCCCCAACCACATCCCCACCCCCAACACGTGCTGAGACAGCAATTGTGACTGAACCTAGTGGTGTGCACCTGTAAGCCCAGCTCTTGGGAGGCTGTAAACAGGTGAATCACTACTCGTCTGATCTAGTAATGAGACCCTGAACACCCTGTAGACCCTTTCCCTTGAATCAGAACAAGCATAAAGACACCTTGAGGGAATCTCTGAAGTCAGCAGAGGCCCCCATCACATGCTCAAGGATATACAACTGTAAACTTCTCATTTGATCAAAAGAGCCTATAGGTCCTCATGCAAAATAAAGGCAGCCTGACAACTGGGTTTCTGGGATCAGTTTCACAGTATTCAGCCTGGCACTCCGAGATGGCTAGCCATGATAAACTTGATACTGGCTTTCCGTTCAAGCAGAATTCAAGACTTTTGGTGTCATGGAGGCTTCCATATAGATGTCAAAGGAAGGCTGAGAGGTAGATACATGGTCCTGAGAGGTTGGTGCATGAAGCTGTACGAATAAAGCTAAAGGTCCGGTAGAGACTCCAGGAAGTTGAAGACGGAGGAACTATATGACATCTGCAGTGGAAATCTACAAGAAACAAGGGGAGCCAGACTCAAAGAGAGGCTCTGTAGGCTGTAACTGGCAAGGCTATAGTGATACCACCTCTCAGTTCTCTAGAATTCTCACTTTATGGCCATGGAACTCAGAGGCTGAATATGGAGCTACAGGATTTAAGATTTATCCTGCTATTTTTCAGTCT
>PVKN010021598.1:0-15468 GCA_004027915.1 Capromys pilorides
AGTATCTGATAATCAGTAGTAATGTGAGACAGGTATTTTGTGCATATGTGGACTTATAAACTGTTTAATGTTCTAATAATTAATGTATGTTTTATTCAATTAGTTGCCTTTGACATCCTTATTAACAACTCAAAAGTAGTGAATTACATTTAAATAAAGTTCTTGTATAGATATTTGTTCTCACTGCTAGTCATTTTCTTTAAATATCTTTTAAGCACTGTGTACAAAAAACAACTAAACATATAAAATTTGGGCATACCATTGAGACAGCCAGAGAGTTACTTAACAAAAGAAGTTGCATAATGCCACAAGCAGAATTTTATCTCAGGCTAAAGCCATCTGAACTGAACAAACAAGTAATTTCTTTCACAGAACTCTCAATCTGTAGAACTTAGAAGCACTGCACATATTACACTGGTCGTTTGGTTTACTGCTTCTCCTCACAAGGACACACACTCAGTGATATAGCTACACACAGATATTTCAGATCAGTCAAAATGGTTCATAAAAAATGTATGACTGTATGAAATATACTCAGAAGGCAATTTATCAGGAACAAAGTAATCTTTAAATAAAAGACCTCTGCAAAGTTAGAATCACTGTTGTGAGTTACCTTTGAGGTGTGTTTTACAACTGATGGCTTTGGCTTGAAATACTGTTTTTTAAACTATCTTTTATTTACTTACTTGGTACAGGGTCTCACTACACAGCTCAGACTCGTAGTGATGCTCCTGTGTCAGCATCCCCAGTGCTGGGATTACAGGCATGTGCCAGGGCCCGGTTTTTGTGGCTGGCTCAGAGCAGGGGTCCTGGCATGGCATGTGGCACCTGGGATTGAACTTGGGTCTTTCTGCTTGCCAGGCAGGTGCTTCAACCACCGAACTATCTCCCCAGCCTTGAAATACTTTTTAAAAGAATGCTTGTATCAATGCAATGAATACTGATCTGGACTGATTCGGAACTGACCATGGAAATCAGTGTGGAGATTCCTCAAAAATCTAGGATGGGAGGTCCTGCTCAACCCAGCTGTTCCCCTCCTGGGTATTTTTCCACAAAAACTCGAAACATCATACCACAGTGACATATTTGGACCCACGTTTATAGCAGCACAACTTGACATAGTTAAATCTTGGAAACAACCCAAATGTCCATTAACTGAGATATGGATAAAAATGATGTATTTTTACACAGTGATATATAACTCAGCTATAAAAAAAAGGTGGCTTTTATAGGTGAATGGATGTAACCAGAGACCATACTCATAAGTGAAATAAACCAGAACCACAAGTGCAAACATCACATTGTCTCAGTAGTGCGATAACCTGAGGGAGTAAAATCTGAAAGGTAAAACAGATTCTGTACAAGGGAAAGAATCTATTCAAAAGGAAGGAACAACTGGGATGAAGAAAAGGACAAAAGAAGAGAAGAACAGGGCTTGTGAGACTAACTGTGTGGTAGTTGATACATTGTGTCAACTTGAGGAAGCTTGGCTGGATGGGTTCAGCTGGTTCCGGGCTGTGGGGGCCCCATCCTGCAGGATGCCGAGGGCCTGCCCTGGGATGTGATTGGTTCTACCCCCAGGGCCAGTCGGGCCACCCCAGAGTGACTCAGCACAGAAAGTGTATAAAAAGAGTTGAGGAAGACTTTATGTGAGCAGCCTGTCCCGGCCTTGCCCTGGCTGCTTCCTGCCTGGCCCAGCCCTGCCCCGCTTCCTTGGAGAAGTCCTTGTCTTTGGAGGAGCTCGATCTTCGCAGCAAGCAGCCATGCTTCTTTGGAGGAGCTCTGCACTGCACCGGTGCAAAATTTGGGGGAGAGAGGCTTGATGGATGCCAAGGTGGTTGCTCCTCCTCTGTTCTTCATTGTTTTCTGACGCCTTAGAGCCAGCAGAATATGAACTGATGGGGACTGGAGAGATAGCTCAGTAGAATAAGTGCTTGCCTGGCAAGTGCAAGGGCCTGAGTCCAATCCCCGGTTCCACCAAAAAAAAAAAAAGGAACTGAAACTCCACAAACTGTGAGCTAAATAAACACTTCCTTCCTTCATTTTGAGTGTCGGGTGTTTGTCCCAGCAATGAGTAAAAAGTAACTAAGACACCCTGCTTAGGCAAGCATAGGGACTGGGGTTCCATGTCCGGCACCACATGCAGAGCCGCCACTGCCCCCCCCCCCACGGGGTGCACTGAGCCAGCCACCAAGACTGGGCATGCATGGTGGTACTGCATGTAATCCCAGCACTGGGAGGCTGTAAAGAGGAGGATCACTATGAGTCTGAGCTGCATAGTCACACTCTGTACACAATATATGAAAACATTAATTAATTAATTAAAAAAGAAGGAAAGGGTTAAGTTACACACACTGTACTATACTGTACTACTGATTTCTGCTGGTTACTGAAAGGAGCAGTGCTTAAATTTTTTCTCCTTTTTAATTTTTTATAACTTTTTTTTGTCTTTCTGAGACAGGGTCTCATTATGCAGTTCAGGCTGGCCTTGAGCTCACTTTTTTAGCCCAGACTTGTCTCAAACACGCACCAATCCTCTTGGCTCAGCCTCCCAAGTGCTGGGATTACAGGCATGCACCACCACACCAGGCTTTTTTATAACTTTTTAAACAAATTTTTCATGCTTATATATGGTAATGTAAACAACTAATTTGAAGACAATATTATGCAATGTAACAACCATTGTTAAATTCCTATTAATTTGTTTAGTGAAATGCTTTATCATTTTTAATGTTTTTTTTAAATTATTTTTTATTCTTTTTAAAACAAAAAATAGACAGTATGTTTATGGGAAGAACAGCAGATTTTGAATTTAGCCTTTAAAGGGCTGGATTGACAGTTGTTCTAAACAACTGAGTTCAAAATCTATCTTCTAGTTCTATTATTAAGCATTCTCAAACAAGAGATAAAAATAACTACCAGGTAATCTGTACACTAAAATAAGGCTTATATGAGAAAACTGTTAATTTCTTAATACATTCACTATTTTTAGTTTGTTTAAAATGACAAACACCATCAACAAGACAAGCAGGTGATCAGTGTAATATTATCAGTCAAAATCCAAGTCATTTTCTCACTTTATATGCTTTCTGGGAAGCAAGCGCAGGTGTGTACCACAGGAAAAAAGAGGAAATTAACTTGCACACCATTAGGAGACGCAAAAGCAGGTATCTATGAAGCCTTCCAGGAGGACGTGTTTCAACAGCAGTTAGGCATTGGTGTAAATCTTTAGGGACTTGGATTCTCTCAAGTGTGACAGAACACTTATCCCAGCTGCCAGCACTCCAATTTGAAGAGCTCAAGTTTGGAAAATGGCTCCATTGTTTTGGGTTCTGCTTAGTGACAGGTTTGTTTTCAATCTGATTAATAGTATCTGAGGACCATAAAATGACCTTCTATTAAAACACTTTAAATTTTGTCTAGCTGAGCTCCAAGGTAAACAGGCTTTGAGAATGCTCTTAGCAGTATTTAAAGCAGTATTTAAGATCCTTCAGAAGCCACGGAAAATAACCAAGATTCAATGCTATCCTTGCGCCACTGATAACACTATATAATAGAACAAATACGTATGCATAGGAAGAGTATTAACTTGCCACTGGAATCCAAATGGGGTCTGTAACACCACATGACACATGAAAAACTTTGTGGTGGAAAAATAGGTTATACTCTAGGGTAGGGTCCAAGAGCCTACTGTTACTGTCCTCTCCCTTCATTGTCTTTATCTAATCTGTTTGATGTCAACTCTTTCCTTAAAGATATGAAAATTTTAAAGAGGCATGACTCATTTCCTGAACTGTGCTTCTGTGTTCAGAAACTAGGAGACAAGCACTTCACTGAACTGTTAGCATCTCTTCCACACTTTCACGTTTCCACACTTCCAGGAGTCTACATTTCCACAATCTATACTTCCATGTGTCTGTATTTCCACATGTCTACACCTCCACGTGTCTACAATTCCACACATCTACACTTCCACATATCTACACTTCCACATGTCTACACTTCCATATGTCTACATCGTCACTCTGATCTGGTATTCTAAGCTTCATAGTCAGCAATGACCTCTGGAAATAAATAATGCTGAACTGAATGGGAGTCCATTCCCATACAATCAGTAATCTTTATATAGAACCCTTACATTCATAGATAAAAAGTATGGTTTATATTGGCATTGCTTTGGGGAGCAAAAAGAAAATTCTTATCCACAGACAACCAGCAATCTATGTTATTTATTCACATATTCCCAGACTGATGACTGAACTTGCATTAAAAAGCACTTCCATTTACGATAGTTCCTCCTTTTCTATCACTATTTCTGTACATGTAAACTATAATTATTTACATAATTTATTGTCCCATATACTTCCATTTAACTTTCCACTTTAACCCTATCTACTAATGTTCTGGTATAATTATATTAACTACCATTAACAAAAATGTGAAGGTCACCTACCATCCTTAGGCAGGAAATATTTAAGAGATGAGCTTCACTCTCTCAGGCCAGCGGGGGGCCAAGCACACACTTTATACACTTGACTGTGATCTGTGCAGGCTGCAGGTTTGGAAGGGCTTCTTGGTCAAGAGATGGAGAAATGATGGGTCGGTTGGTGGCCTGCTGGGTTATTCTCCCTTGTGGCACTTAATCTAGAAGTATGGCTTTTTCTCATTAAGCTACAACAGCAGACCAACTGCATAACTCTGAATAGGCACAGAGTAACGCTAGGGTCCGGCTGATATGAGTCATGTAAATGGAGACATTTTTCCTGTTATGACTGCCATGGTAGTAAAGGAGAGTAGAAAGGAGGCTGGATATGCACACAGACAGCTCTTGGGGAGATAGGCTGCACATAGGGGCACTCCTAAAAGTACAACTATATTTAGGAACTGGATCAGAAACAAATATAATTACAGTTAGCTAGATTTACATGACGTTCATAAAAATATGCACAAAAACTGACAGTAACTAAAAAGTAATTTTTTTCTCTAAAGTATATAATTTGAGATATTTCCAGCTAAAAAGTGGCTGTATGTCCTAGCATCTATTTTATCTATCTATCTATCTATCTATCTATCTATCTATCTATCTATCTATCTTGGTGCTGAGGGTCAAATTCAGGACCTTGTACTTGCCAGGTAGGTACTTATGCCACTGAGCCAACTCACCATCCCTCTAGAATCTATTTTAATTTCTCCTGTATCCACATTCTTCTATAATAATTTGAGCATACCATTCACATTTTGTGCACATTCACAACATCTAATTCTTTGTTCTTCATTTAGATAAATATACTTTACACCTGGTGTACTACAGGAAATTCCATAGCTCCAAAAATCCCTCAGGAGAACAGAAGGAATTACTCATTTTCATGGAAGTCAGAGCACACAACTAAACAACCCACCGCAGCTCCACTCAAGTTCATGTGGCAAATGTATTAGGGAGAAGCGGCTTTAAGAGCTTAATTGAAACTGGTGTCCCACATTCCGGTCTGAAGCATCTATTCTTAGAAAGGTGGTAATTTTATGCCTTGCCAAAAAAAGGCCTCAAATGTGATTTTTAAATGAATGAACCTTATGTCTTTCTTCAGCCATTTTTTATTTTCTTTGTGTCTTCAAAAATGTTTAAAGTCATTGTACTCTTCCTGAATACAATGTCTCATATTATAGGGACTCAGTAAATATCTGAATATTCAAAGAACAAGTGATGACTTGAAAGACAAATTATATAGTTGAATTGACAATGGGTTTAGAGGTAATCTATGTTAGTTGAATTATTTAGGAGCAGCACATTGATATATTTTTACAGTTCATTGTTTTACTATTCATTAAGAAAAGGTGGAATGATAGCTGATAGTGAGCTACATTATCTATAACTTCTTGTACATGTAGACATGAGTTCTCCAAATATGTAACTTTTTAAACATAAATTCCGCAACTTTTAAATATACCACACTTTGCATTTACCTTATCATTTAGATCTAAATTCTAAAATCTAAATGCTGCACGTGTACAGAGGTGAGGGATTTTGAAGGAGACTGGATCAATGGGCACTAGGGTCACTGGGGGATTCGTCAGCTGGGGAGCTCAGTGACTGGGTATGCTGGCAGGGTGGTCTAACTGGAAAAAGACTGGACAGTGGGGTAGGACCTGGAAGGGCCCATGTGTCCCTTCCCTGCTTCTCCCTTCTCTCCTTGCTGCTTGGCCACCAGGCCTGAAGCAGCTTTCTTCCACAGCAGGCCCCTCCTCCAGGCCTTTTTCCATCCTGGAGCTAGCTGACCTGAAACTGTGAGCCCAGATAAATCACTCTTCTCTTTACGGTGTTGGTGTTGGGTGTCAGGTCTGGTAATGAGAAGGTTGATTAAGACAGTCTTTTAAGGAACTGCAGATCAATACTTGCTTTCGAGAAGTAAAAAGCCTATTAATACATACAACAACACAAAATTTATTGCAACATAAATCACATGTATTGCTTGTATAAGAAGTCTATGACCATGAAATTATAAAAACCAGCAAGCCCAAACGAACATATCTTTCAATAAAGAGTACAGATACCTAGTATGGAACTTTTAAAATCTCACTGCGTAACATCAAACGGAAAATGATTTTGAAAACCAAAGCAATGGTTAGTAATACAACTGCTAAGTACAAGTTAATTTGCTTTAATAGCAGTGCTGGAACCACATTACCTCTTTTAACCTTAGCTGAAGAATATTTATATGACCTTACTGTGCAGAGCTATCTCCAACAGGAGTATTCCATTGAGAGCAAAAAAGGAAACAGAAAGATATGAAATTTTTCACTTATTTTTAATCCCCCAGAATTAATTCATTAATATTCCATTTCTGTGTAAATTTGTACAGAATCTGAACATTCCCTGATGTTCAGTTTTACCAAGAACCAAACTATACAAATCATTTCATGGCTATGTGGCATCCAGAGATATTGTGTAGTGAACTGATGTCATTAACTTTGAAATTATAACTTTCAATGCATTAGCTATAGGCCTGATTGGACAGTGATAAATCATGAACTATTTGGAACATTTAAGCTGTAAAAATATTCATGTTGGAAACCTAAACTATAATTTTAATAACTAAAAGATTATGTGAAATGGGATGCTACTCTTGGCTTCCTCTTGTTTTTCTTCCTCATAGATTCTACAGATTAGAAATTTTTGGAAACTAGCCAAGTGTGGTGGTCCACGCCTGTAATTCTAGCACTTCAGAGACTGAGATAAGAAGGTCACCATGAGCTGAGATGAGTCTTTGCTATACGGTGGGGTCAAGGCCAGTCTGAACTACATAGTGAGACTCTGTCTCAGAAAAGAGAAAAGGCTTTTATGAAAAGTAAACACTACAGATTATCTGACTTTAAATCCCAAACTTATTTCCAGTGTGGCAAAGAAGCTGGAAGCAGTAAATGTTTTGAGCTTTCTCTTGAATAGGTTCCCACAAGACCAGCAAGACCATTCTTCCTGCCATTATTGGTTCTATGTTTTGAAGTTATTTTTTATCCTAACACAATCTTCAATCATCACATGACTAATTCTTTCCAGGTAATTCTCTAATCTCTATTTTAAAGGGACTGAAGATACACAATGTGCCAAAGGAAAGTCACTTGGAAGACATTCTCTCAGGCTTTCACAGAGAGCAAACTGGTCAAGCAATGGCCGTGACTCATCCAGATGGCTGACACTGACAATAGCTCTACAAAGCACTGTACATGGTTCCAAAGGATTTACTGAGGGGATTTGACTGACCTTGAGAGATACAAAATTACATGTTTTGCTGTACAGGTCATGCTTAAATTTGCCCTTGACCACCCAGCAGAAAAGTTTAACCACAAGGCATAAACCAGAAAGCTAGATTAGAATGCTGAGCTGTAAAAGGCTTAAATCAACAGCTTCTGACATTACCAGTTTTACCTATAACCCACTGCGATTATCGAACATTGCATTATGTACACAACTACTTTCGCTTAGTTCAATGAGAAGAAATTTGGTTGTACCAATAATGATTTGAAAAATTTTAACAGCTACACCCTAGGCTCTGTATAACTAATAGGAGGACAACAATATGCATTGTATCAAATATTGAAATGTACTACTAACGTGTTTTGAAACTGTCACATTGTTATATATTGTTGTTTCTTATTAAAAGTAATAAAAATAAAGCTATAATATCTATCAGAATATGTTAAACATAGAAATAAAGTCATCTTCCCTATATAAACTAACCAGCACTGAAATGCAATTGTTTTTGGTTGGGTACTAGGTTAAACACTTTACTTAAATCCTACAAAGTGGCAGTATTATTTTTCTTATCATCTTAAGAAAGTAAGGCACTTAAAAATGAAGACATCTTGTCTGATATCTCCCAGGAGGAAAATGACCTGGCAGTAAAAGTTTAGATTTCAATCACTATCGTAATTTACATTCAGGCCCTTCAGCTTCACGTTTATTCGTCACACAGCATGATACTATGTTTTTACTTATCTGGAATGTCAAGTCCTGGAAAAGTAACCTACAGGAGGAGGTAAAGGCGGACTACAGAGCATACGAAGGTTACACAGAGGTTCATACTTTGATTTGCACTGGCTGGGAAGTCATCACAGGGTAGTGGCAAGAGCCTGCAGAATTACATCAAGATCTCTCTAGGCTGCTGCTCCAAGCAGTGAAGCTCTGATTTCCTGGGAACTCAACAGACAGGTGTCACAGAAGCAAGGAGAAAGCGGCAAAGCCTGAGCTGGCCAGGCTGTGACTGAGCGATGTGTCTGCCTGGATGCACGGAGGTCTTAGTCATTGACAGATTTATTTAAGATAAATGTGTTTTTGGTTTTTTACAACAAAACCTGGTTAAAACAGGATTTGTTTCTTTACATTTCCAAGTTAAAAAAAAAAAATCCTTACATCAGAGAAGCCTACTATAAACGTTCACCAAATTCAAATGCATTATCAAGTTTGATACTGATAAAACTCGAAGGGCACAGTTTACTTTTAACATACACATATATGAATAATATATCATTAAAATCATGTGATTTCAAGGTAATTTTCAACTGTAAGAATAAAATAAGTGATAGAATTTTGCCTCCACCATTTCAGCTGAAAGGTTATTTTTAAACTGCACATTTCTTAGCACTATAAAATCCTGTGACAAGCTGCACACTGTTACAGGAAGGTTAGCCAAGAAGGGCACTGGAGTCCCACCAGCCCACTGGGTCGAGGTAACAGTAAGACATCAGTAAGAAGCAAAACGAAATGAATGCACACAAAACAATAAGGGTACAAAACAATACATTTAGAAAACCAAAACCACATGCATGTGTACATTTGTGTCTAGAAAATTATATCCCAAACTCTTAACAGTTGTTTTATTATAATATAAATAGTTTCAATGAAAATACAGTGTTTGGGAAAAACATTATTTCAAAGAAAGGGAGACAAAGAGACTTCCATTTTTTTTTTCTGTGTTTATGATTTTGGGAGTGAGAGGCATCGAAGACAGCCTAAGAAAAGACATTGAAGGCCAGTGCCTGAGACCCAGACCTGGTACATCCTAGATACTCTGGGGATCACAGGTGATTAGTGAATGAAAATCAGGCAGCAGTGCTGAGGAGTTTTATGCAAGAAGAATGCAAATCAGCTTGTGAAGGCACCACACTTACGTAGTAGCTTTGACTCTGGTCCCTGACTTCACATCACTGTATGTTAGGCAGTGCACACATATGTAATAACCCCCCCCCCTTCCGCACAGAACACTGTAGACTTAAGTATATCTTTACAAGTTATAATAATTCAGACTTAGAAAGCACTGTTGCTTTTCTTGAGCCAGGCAGCATCAGATGCACAAGGTGACTCTCTCGGCTGGGCTGAGGCGTGCTCACCTCATTCACTCAGGTCGGTCCCTGCCTTTTCCCATCGGAGCTTCTTTATCTCCAGTGCAAGGGGTCCAATCCCCACAGTAAGGACTGAGCTACGCTCTCTCATTTGAAGCTGGAGTTGAACTGCCTTGCCTTGAAGATATCTGGTTTTTCCAAACCTCCAGAGAAGATACCATAAATATGATGGCATAGGGATCTCTCCAATTTGGCACACATGAGGATTTTGTGGGCAGCCCTTTCCAAAGACACGGTAATATCTAATACTGAGTGCTCTTGCCAGTGCATGTTACAGTGTGGTTATCTAGGGCAAGTATGTTTACCATCATCTACTTAGGAGACTTGGGAGGAAGGCAAAAGGACTCCCTGAGACAGGATCATGGTAAGTGGGCCGGATCTCTAACTCCAGCAGCACAACCCCAAGATTAAAGCCTGGATATGTTTAGTCCCTAAGAGACTAGAACAGACTGAAAACATGCACTGTCCTATGTATTTGGCACAGGCAGAAGAAATCTCAAAGAAAACAAATTCCAATATTTGACACAGACTTCAAGAAGTTAACAAACATAGTTTTTTTCCTAAACAAAACGGATTTTTTATGAACTTCGTATGAGATTATTCCTTCTTTCTTTACTGTTGCTATTTTCTCCCAAATTGGGGCTAAATAAATGTCCTCTGTTCACTGCTACACTTCACATGCTTTCCCTCTGTCATGGGTGGGCTGCTTCCCTGGCGAAGCACCACCAGCCCCCTGGTATACATGAACTCACAGCCTCGCTTACTGTTATGCTCCATCATCCCAATGAGCACAGAAACAGATGTGTCTCTTACCATGACCTTTCATATTTATAAAGAAGGTCGCCTTATGTAATGTGAAAATGTGTCAAGCTCATTACACAGAGATGAAACCACCAGCACAAAATAAAGCTTAGCAAGTAGCTGCATGAGAGATGTAAGTTTGTGACTTCCTTTTAATGCTTGGATTGAAGATAAACTTGGGAGCCGATAAGGAGAGGGCATATGAAATTTGGTTTTTTGTTTTGTTCTCATTTTTTTTTATGTATTTGGTACTGAGTTTCACTATGCAGCTCAGACTCATAGTGATCCTCCTTTTTTCAGCCTCCCCAGTGCTAGGATTACAGGCATGTGCCACCACACCTGGTATCAGTGACTAGGAACTAGTCACTTCAAACCCCAGTCTCTGCACTTACCTAAGGAGGTGCTGAGCTTTCTCTCTGGCCCTTGAACTCTGGAGCTAAATGTGTCGGTGAACTCTCACCATTAAGTCTTTGATCAGGGGAAACTTATTTAACATTCCAAAATGCCTACCTCAGAAGGTACTGTGGAGATGAAATGAGACCAGGCCTGTAAAGGCCAGAGGGCAATGCCTGGCACACACAACAATGAGAAATAATGAAATCAAGTTTAAAATGTTATGTTTGATCAAATGACATACATTTCCCAATATTTGTGGGTTCTGACAGCATTTACATATTTAAATTAGCACTCATGGTCTCTTCAGAGTATGTATCCTTGATGCCTTCTAAAACTGGACTAGTACATACTCCCTGATGGCCATCCGGGATGATGATTGTACCAACATGATTAAAACCTGCCTCACAGAGTGTGTGTGTGTGTGTGTGTGTGTGTGTGTGTGTGTGTTACATAACTCCTCAAGAGAACCTGTCCTGGAGCTCTGTTCATGTTCTCTGTCACCTGTTGGTCACCTATCAATGTAAACCTCCACTGTCACTGGCTTTTCTAAAGCTTCTTTTGCTAGTCATCCTGGATGCTGTTTCTTTTTACTGCTCTGTTAAGAGATGTACATCCTTCAGCCAAGTCCAAACAGAAAGATAATGAAAGCTGAAAATGACAAATTTCTAGAGATTACTAGTGCAGTTCTTCCTAGCAGTAGTAGCATCTAAATTTAAGACTACACAAACTGGCCCTCAATAAGAACAGAAAAAAATAATTTATTTTATAAACAGTTCTTGTTATAGTTTGTATTTAGGTGTCCCTTCAAAGCCTCATGCACTCATGGGACGGGGACTTCCAGAGTTTGAGCTTAACTCATGATCCACTGGCATTATGGGTGATCCAAGGATGAGATTACGGGTCCAAGTACTGCTGGGATTATGGTGTGGTCTGAGATGAATATCCTGAGGCAGAAAGTTTGAATGTAAATAAGAGAGACAGAGAAACAGACGCCCTCTCTGATGCCATTGTTGCTGTTCTGCCACCATGAACTCCTGCTCTCTGCCATGTGCCAGTCTGTCTTGGAGCCAGCTAAGTATGGACTGAAATCCCCAGTAACTGTGAGCTAATAAAACCTCTCTTTCCTTCGTTTGGGTGTCACATATTTGTCCCAGCAACAAGAAAAGAGTAACTGAGATAGTTCTTAATGTGCATATAAACAAATGCCTCGCTTTGGCTATTTTTCTCCCATATGTGCATCTTCTATAAACGTAGCTATAAATTACTTAGATCTGTGAAAACAAACTAAGCAGTATAAATGGGGTTCACTGTCCTTCACTGTCTTAGGGCAGCCTTTTATTACAGGTTCATTAAATACTGGGGAAAGTGTGTGCTACGTAGTGCAGTCTTTATTTTTCATTCATTTGTTCATTTTCATTCATTCATTAATTCATTTATTTATGTTCTGATGGGGACTGAGCCCAAGGTCTTGAGCACGCTAGGCAAACACTACCACTGAGCTGTATCTCCCACCCTTTGGGCATGAAATATATCAAGATCTCTGCACTGATGTGAGCCCGAGTCAGAACCAGCCAAGAAAGTCCTCAGATCTGAGAACAAGTGGATAATCACTGTAATAGCAAGGATCACATCCAAGATTAATGACTTAGATATTGCACTAGTTTTAATTTTTAAAAGGTATGCAGAATTGAAAACGCCGTTTTCACTGACCAGAGACAAGAATTTCTACAGCTCCTTATGTGTTTGCAGAAGGGCTCTTGCTCCTGCTTCTCTCCGCAGCAGCAGGGAGACTCCGCATGGTTACTGCTTTGTAACTCTGAGCATCTGTATAGAATTGGTAGTTTCAGCTGGTGTTGGCAAACATATGTTGTCTATTTATAATATATTAAACATATTTTAATTAATTTTTTTTATTTGATACAGGGTGTCACTACACAGTTCAGACCCATAGTGATCCTCCTGTCTCAGCCTCCCCAGAACTGGGATTACAGGCATGTGCCACCAAGCCCAACTTTGGTGGCCGGCACAGCACAGTACCCAAGGCATGCCTGGGGTTCCAGGGCCAGCAAAGGTTGGAGTACTAGAAATTGATCTCAGGCCTTTGAGCTTGCCAAGCAGACAGACTGCTGAGCTATCTTCCCAGCCCTGCTTAAACGTAATTTTGATATTACTTCATTAATTAGAATACTGAGTGAACCTAATTTGAATCATGAGTTTCATCAGTAAATTACTATCTTCTAACCAAAGGCTATTTCCAGGCCCTATCACATTTTTTATTATTTTCTGCCTTAGTATCTCTCCTCTCCCTTCCCTCCCAGTTCTCCGTCACTCCTTCTCCATCTCTAAAAGTCTATTTCCCAGTAGATCACATTCTTCACTGTGGGAAAATAGAAGAACTCATTTACAATGATGGGCCTTTCTCCAGGGAGCGATCTTAAAACAGATTTTTCTTTTTATATATTAGCCTTGAGAATGAGGAAAGGAGTAATAAAAGCTATACTGTATCCAGGAGCTTCACACACATTTAGGAAGCTTCCAAAAAGTGTTACAAAGTCAACAAGCATTTACTAAAAACATTTACAGTCGTATTTTCTAAACATAACATCCTTGTGTTAAAAAGGTGGTTTTATTAAAATGTATCTCAGGTTATTCCTTCATGGAATAGCAGAAGCTGAGTAGACTTCAGAGATACATCTCAAATAGCCATCAGCCTACTTTGACCATAAAACTTAAGAACCTAAGTGTGTCTACAAAATTGTATTTCATTGAAGCATAGGAATGATTACTTACTTTGATCTACATATAAAAATTCAACCTTAAAGTGACTCTAATTTGGAAATGTGCAATGGAACTACTGCCCAATATTTTTCAAGAGGTGTTTACTTTCCTACAGAAGTGTCCGAAGTGAATGTAAAAGGCTAGCAACACAAAAGGATCGATCCTATGAATCAGATACATTTGGCTGAGGAGATGCTAAAGCTTAGTGTTTGTGAAGAAACAAGCTGTTGTCAGGAGCAAGAACACTACATTCTCTGGTTCTCTCCTCCTAGCCCCACTCTGCCTGGGCAGCCTGTCACTCCTGTCAATCATTTGCCTCCAGAAGGTAGGATGAAATGCCAAGTGATAGTTTGGGCAGGATTCCAAAGATTCTCAGATGGGTATTTTTTCCTCCTCTCCCCTCTTTGAAACTGCACCATATGAACCAGAGTTCTTTTCAAATGCCTATGAAAAACAAATCAGATTTTTTTCTGAATTGCTTTTGGAGGTATTTCAGAAAAACCTATTTGTACATTTTATACCTTTCAATCTGGTTCATAAATCTGTCCACTGTAAAAGATGTCAAAATTTTAGCATGTCTGATATTACTGTCAAAATGTATCTAATATGTCTGATTTCAATTTTATCTCAAGAAAAGTCAATATGCATATTAAGAAAAAAAAACGGTTCATTCGGGCCAGCCTGATAGCTCAGTGGACTGAAGCGCCAGCTTAGGCAGAGTGCCAGGGGGTAAGGGGGGAATCCTGGTGAGGCATGTGGGTTCTGCCCTGCCCCCAGGGCATGATGAGCCCATGACTGAGACTGGGAGAGATGGTGCATGCCTGCAATCCCAGCACTTGAGAGGCTGAAAACAGGAAAATCACTAGGAGTCCGATTTACAGTAAGACCCTGTAGACCCTGTATCCCCTGTACTAAATGCATAAAAAAATACTTCATTCAATAATCTTAAAAATCATTATAGAAAAAGCAAAATAAATTGAACTTGAAACTAAAGAACTTCAATTGAACCTTACTGCTTTATCAAAAATTTGTTTTTTTGGGTTTTTTTTTTTTGTATTTTAGGGAACGGTCTATAGGATATTCAAGGTCTCATTACTAGATCTAGATCAGACTCATAGTGATCTGCCTGTTTACGGCCTCCCAAGAGCTGGGATTACAGGTGTGCAGCACCACACCCAGTCTCAATTGCCCTCTCAGTGTGCCCTGGGGGCGGGGCTGGCATAGCATGCCAGGGATCCAAACCCAGGCCCCCTGTGCCTGCTTGCAGGCACTTTAATCCACTGAGTTATTTGGCCGGCCCAAGAATTTGTTTTATCAAGAAAAATACATGGTGTTTTGCTGCTTATTAAGTAGCATTTTAAGAGGTATAAAAGTCTGCATAAAGCATACAATAACTCATTTGTTCTGAATATTATTGAAGGATAAATTATACACACACACACAGTCACAAAGCTCTTTAATTATGAGCTATAAAGAATCCTAAATCATTTCTAAAGGATCAGCTACTCCATTGATATTAAAAGATTACATTTATATATGTGATTTTATTAAATTATGCTAATTTCTTAAAGCACTTGTTCAGGAATAACTGTAAAAGCA
>PVKN010021599.1:0-15467 GCA_004027915.1 Capromys pilorides
TCAAGTATCCCTGAGTAAAAAATAAAATATGTTAAGAAAAAGAAAGAAGAGGGTCAGAGGCTGTTGCTCAGTGGCATCAGCTCCTGCCTGTAAAGTGTAATTGGACAACAATTGAATACTGTTGATGCCCAATACCAAAAACATAAAAAAAGAAAGAAAAGAAGAAAGAAAGAAGAGAGAGAAAAGAAAGAAAGAAAGAAAGAAAGAAAGAAAGAAAGAAAGAGTTGAAGAGTTGAGGACTGGAAGAGTAGATGGAGGAGAGACAAGAAAGAGTCGGGGTAGAGATTAAAGGACACAGAGAGAAACAATATGAGGACAGAGAGGTAAAAAGGAAAAGGAGGAAGAGAAAGAGAGAAAAAAATTACTTCCTTATGTCTCTAAAACCACTGATTGGAAATGGCTAACATGCAAATTAGCTGGTTGCTTTGTCTCTGTACCCCTAAACATTACTCCACTTGCTTGTTTAGACAGTATCTTGAGCTGACTACTGATGTGGCCACCACAGAGACACATAGCACTTGCGAAGGGCACGCCACATGGGAGCACCTGAACAGGACCACAACGTCAATTCCCCTAAGGTGATGGAGACACAGAACACTGCATGGGACCCTCATCTTGAGGAATTAACACATTTCTCTGGAGGTTAACCAGGTAGCTCAGTGGACTAAAGTACCTGCTTAGGCAGGTGCAGGGACCAGGGTTCAAACCCCAGCCTGCCATCCCAGCCCCTACTCCAGGGCAGGCTGGGACAGCAAATGTGGCTGAACATGGTGGCACATGCCTCTAATCCCAGCACTTGCGAAGCTGAAAACAGGAGGACCACTATGAGTCCAGTCTGTGTAATGAGACCCTGTAGACACTGTACTAAATACATTTAAGTTTTTCCCCCTTCTGGGCTAGAAATATCCAGGAAATATCAATGGAAAATATTTGAAACTTAATAATCTAAATGCTACTATCTGCTCTTTTAGCAAATAAATGTGGAACAAAAGGAAGCTATTTAAAGCCTCTTCTTCGTCCATAAAAATTGGAATAATTATTTCAACTTTATCCATTCTCAGTGAATTGCTGTGAGTTAAAAAATTGTGCTCTATAAATTTATCAATTTAAACTGACTTTATAAAAATACTTTATAAGTTTGAAGTTCTGTTGTATAAAACACTTTATAAGGAAAGCACTTTTTAAAAAAAAATATGGGGGCCTCAATATGTTGCCCAGGCTGCTTTTGAACTTAGCATCTTCTTGTTTCAGCCTCCCAGTTAGCTGGGATTGTGGGAACACACCACATTTGCTCCTGAAATGTGGCATTCTTGATACCTCTTATGCCAGTGTTCCTTCAGGAGAATGGAGTGTGGTGAAGTGCAGCCAGTTCATGAGGGATCAGAACAAACCTATTTGAATGATTCCTCACTGCAGTTGGTGTCAGAGCTGAAACATGCCCAAGTTTCCTGACTTCTGCACTGGAACTCAGACTTTGCTGGGCAGAGATCCTACCAGCAGAATCTAATTTTGTAGTAGAAGATCAAACCAGATAGCACCCATTTCTCAACATCACTATAGGGGTGACATAAAATAACTTATGCAATCATGATTCAGCCATGTGTAATCCACTGAATATTTTAAAGTTCCATTTTAAATATTCATAAGATGATAACATGTCAGTCTTTATGATTGATGTGTTGACGTTGGTGGGGTTGAGTGGAGTTTGAAAACAGTGTGGCCAGCAAACATAGGAAACACTGTAAGGACCCTAAACAGAGTTCTCATTTCTAGAATACTCATGTCTGCTCCCAGTGTTGGTAATCCTTTCACGTAGCAGTTCTACTAGGTAGTACCAACTTTTTCTCACTTAGTGACATTTAAATTTTCTCAGTGAGATTAAAGCAATCTCTCTACCCTTCCACATGATATTGTTCCACCCGTGCTTGTCTGGTGGCTAGCCTCAAAAAGTAATTAGCACCTTGGAGAGTCACATTCAATGGGAATAAAGAAAAACAAGATGCCTCTGTTGCCCTTTGATCCCCACCCCTGAAAACCTTCTCTGAACCAGTCCTAGAGATGCCTGGGTCCTCCTGGTGATGGTAGTTTCTAGGCCATCAGAAGCAGTCTTCTCCATCAAGTTCAAACTTTGGGCTCCTCCATTAGCCAGCTGAAACTGATGCCCATGCCTAACCACCCCAGCTTTCCACAGGATTCTGTAAAATGCTGATGGAGCAGGAAATAGCTATAAAAGTTCCCCTGAAATCCTCTAGGGATGTCCTGTAACATTTTCCATGGAAATGTCATAAAATATTCCACACAATTAGCTTCAGTTAAAGGAACATTTGTCAACTTGTTTTACCTTCTGAAAGGTGACCTCCTTTTCATTCAACGTGCCATCTTTAAGAAGAGCTTTGTTGCTTAAGAAATTACATAGCCATCATGACCACTGTGGAAGGCTGATGGACAGAAAACTAATAATGGCAAGATTAAATTTAACAAAAGCCCAAGTGAAAAGCTATAAATAGGAGCAGAGTTGGTAGAGTAGGGAAAGAGAGTAAAGAAGAAAAAAAAAAGTTATTTTTTTAAAGTAAAGCCAAAGTCCTACGATTTCATGTATCCATTTTCCATTTTCAGAAAATATAAAAATTGCCTAAGAATAGAACATTTTGCTGTTAACCCTAGATAATTCGCATGAAGTGAAATGAATTCCCAAGCTCCTAATCTGACACCAGAAAAATGTAGGCTGCAAATCAGCTCAGATTTTCCAAAGCAGCGACTCATGTCCCCACATAGCTATCGCAAGCTAGGAATGGAAAGCAGGTGTGCCGGCGAGATTTCCTGCCTCGCGGTCCCCAGGTGACTTATCTCCACTCTGCTGCAGACTGTGGTCTCTCTCTGCAACCCTTATGTGCAGTGATTTTCCACTGAGAAGCCCAGAGTTGTGATGGCCCCTGAAATGCGAGGCGATTGCTCCACTCTGTGCCTCAGGGAAGTTGTGATACCTTTGCGTTCCTTTCCATTTCACCACAGAGTATCTGCCATCTGCAGGCCCTCATAGCCCCGCCTCATTCTGTCCAACAGTACCCTAAATCTAAAGCACCGTTATCTGCACTTATTGGATCAGGCATTCCTGCTCAAATTCCTTCATCACATTGGTTGCTTGAAATTTTTCTTGATGTTCTTCAGTTCAATTCTGTGGTAAAAGGGATGATAAAGCTTAGCAAATTCATCTAGTTGTGAAGAGACTATTACAGTTCAGAGAGACTGGAGTGAGAAGCTCTGAAAGGAAAGCTAGCCAATAACTAATGAAGGATACAAGTCTTAAACTCTGCATTTGGGCATTAGAAAGAGTGACCATTGAGATAGGCACAAAAAATGAATGGATAAGCAGCTGACAGCAGGCCAGGGGGGAAAAATAAACACCAAAACCTAGTATGAAAAGCAGGGGGTCTGAGAATGAAGTCAACAAGGAGACCAACAAGTCATCTCAGACTTCCAAAGCCAGTAAGGATAGAATCAGTGAGCTGATAAACCATTTCCTCCATTCACCTGAATCAGGGCAATGCTCTAGGACCACCCAGCCCCTCTTGTGAGGAAGCAGACACAAAGAAAACAAAGCCCCCAAGGCCCACCTTGGAAACCTGCAACACACCAAGCCAAGACATACGGGTGCCGCACTCTCCAGCAGGAGATGTGTAACCTTCTTCACTTCAGTCCCACTGTAGCTTCATTCACATAGGCTGCATCTCATACATTCACTTATAACTGTAATTCACTTATAGTGAATTACAGGGAAGGACATTGGTGATAGACATAACTGGAGAGACCCAGACTTCTATCAATCAAGCTGCGAACTGTGGTTAGTAATGGGCCCAATGGAGACATCCTAAACCTAAGATAGCATGTTAAATCCCTAAAACCAAAGCTCTGAGCTCTTGTACCATTTTTTTTCTAGCACTGTGAACATTCTCAGTCTAGGAGTACCATCACCTCATTTAAACTATGTTGTTTCTTACATTTTTCGTTGACCTCTGCAGTAAAGGGGGTGATACAACTCAGAAAATTCCTCTAGTTTGGAAGAGATTTTTAAAATCCATGAGTCACAGCCAATTCTTTGTTCTCTACACGCAGGAATGCCACATCTGCATTACCCACTGCAAGAGGTATGTCAAAAAGTTTACAGTGAGATAAAATTAATGGGCTCAAGAGTTATGATGAGTATATGGCTTCTGAGGCAGGTTTATCAGAGCACTGAGTTCATTGCAGTCCGACACAAAAATCTTGAAGCTTAATTGTGTTGCTCTTCACTTGTAGCGTTCAGAGTCCTGTTTTATAGCAAGATCGAAAATAGGGCTCAGGGGTTGTGGAGATGGCTCAGTGGTCTAATGCGTCTGTTTAGGCAAGCTTAGGCAACCACAGAGACCGTGTTTCGATCCCCAGCACTACATGCTGCGCCAGCCCCACCCCTAGGGCAGACTGAGCCAGTCATAATATAAAAGGAAAGAAAGAAAATGGAACTCAGAAATAAAAAGAAAATAGAAGATGCAAGGATTAGAAGAGGCCAGAGGAGCAAATCTGTGTTCCAAACGGTTCGTCAAGATGAAACAAAAATCATGGTAGATGGAAAACCTGAAAAATGCCATTTCTTAATAAGCTGAATGAAGACACCTGGCATTGTCTGGCTCACCGAGCATGACTGGCAATGTCCAAAGAGATCTGCAGGGTGTGGCCTATCCTCTATGGTCCTAGCAAAGTCCCAAACCTGCACCCTGGGGATAAGTCCTTCCCTTAGGGTCAACTCAATTCAGTTACACACTCACCGGCTGCATCAGATGAAAATTGAAAGGCATTAGTTATATGCAAAGGAGAGCTAGAAAGGGCCTCAGAAGGAGCTGACCTGATAGCTCAGCAGACTAACATGCCTGCTTAAGCAGAGCGCAGCGACCGGGGTTTGATCCCGTGTCCCACCCCAGGCCCACCTGCAGAGTGCATACTGAAACAGCAACTGAGACTGGGCGTGATGGCGCACGCCTGTAATCCCAGCACGTGGGAGGCTGAAAACAGGAGGATCACTGAGTCCAATCTCTGTAGTAAGACCCTGTACATCCTGTGGACCTTGTCCTAAATACAGGAAAAAAGAGAAGATAGGGCCTCAGGAAATGAATTATTAACTAGTTCATGAAAAATATAAATCTGATCAACAAAGTTATCCAATGAATATGGATGAGGCTGACCAGCAAACAGAATATTAACCAGGGTGGTTAATATCTGCTCTGAATGTTCTTGAAGCCACAGTAGGCCTCTGAACAAGGGTGGCCTTGCTAGTGCATTAGGGGTACTTAAAAGCCATCTACTAGCTTTTGCTCCCTGAAACTGCATTCAAATCCTGCCATCATTTACCTTTGCAAATTCTCTCTTTTGCATTGTTTACTTACCTCACTGATTTGCGTTTTCATTTTCTAAGCTTTTATGGGTATAGTTTTTGTGATTCGTAGTGATTACATTCAGCCTGGGGCATCGAGTCTCACACAGGACATCTGCTTTTCCAACACATTTTATCAGGGTGCAGTTCAGTTCTACAAACCTGAAGCTTTTCCATCTGCTTTGCTTCTTCTCATACACAGTTCTGCTGTGACCTGTGCCAATAAGACTTAGACTTCAAGGTTTAACTTCCAGAGATTAACCCCATCTCTCCTCCAGTCCTTAAAGGTAATCATTTTGACAGGGATAGTGATGTTATCGTAAGTCCAGGTCCTGCAACAGAGGTGATTGGCTTCCTTTCCATTTAGAAATTTAGTAAGATTTTTTTAAAGTCCTATTATGTACTTTTCTCATTTCTGTGTTCACATCAACAAGCCTTGAATCATTTCAATCCTCCCAGGATGCCAGACTCAGAAAATTCTTTTTATCAAGGTCATTAATGAATTCACATGAACAGAGAAGCTGTATCTGTGTTGCACTCAATATTTGCAGAGGCCAAATGTTGAGCTTCTCTAGAGAAACCCTGGGAAGTGATCATCGAAAGCATCAAGGAAACAAATGAGAAAAGAAGATAAGTTAGGCAAACCTCATTCGTATTGTAAAAAGGTGAAGTTAAACTAGTAAGACAGATTTAAGGCAAGCTCAGGATTATACAATGGAAAAATGCAGCCCGGAAGATTAAAGGCCTGCCTGGTAAATAGATAATGCCAAAGTTGATGAGAAAATACATTACATTTCCTTCCCTTTGAAACTTTAGTTGATATTTTCCACTTTTACTGGAAAGAAATAAGCTCTAAGATGTCACTCAACACTTGAAAGATGGACCTCCCTGTCCAGCTTCAAAAACATATGGGAAGCACCTAAAAAAATTTTTTTTTCTATGTAGTACAAGTCTGGGAAGCTCACAATCAGTTCTCAGACTGAAGTATCTGCTTCAGGATTTCTGTTGTTTAGTTTCCAACTCTTGTCCTGTCTCTTTCTCTAAAGGAAGCTGGAAAAGGGCTAATAGCAAGAAAGAGCCCTAAGTAAAAGAACAGTTCCTCTCTAGTTCTTGTCCCACGTCCTGCCTTCACGTTGCTCTGTCCTCTGTTGTCACCTTCCCAGGGCTCTCCTTTGTGACCAGGTGTCTTTCCTTTGTGTCCTTGCTCTCTCCAAACTACTCAGATGAGAAAATAAGTGCTCACACCAGCTCAGCCAAAGTGCAGGAGCCTTAGGAGTACCGTGACTTGTTCTCAGAAGCATCCCCTGATCAACTGGGGCCGCCGGTGGCCTTCCTCTCCTCTTCCAATTCTTCCCCAAGCTGCCTCAGGCCCATGTCTTTCCTTTCCTTCTCTCCATCTTCCAGCTCTGTGCCTGGTGTCTTCTGACTAGCATCCACTTCCTGCTGGTGTTTCCTGGACAGCCTAATGACACTCTCCTTAAGAAGAATGTCAAGTAACTGTTTTAAAATCTAGCAAAGGTCCCAACATGCATATTTTGTACTAGGCTCTAAAAATTGTAAAGCAGGGCCTGTCTATAGCTAGTTTTCCATGCCTGAAAGCCAGAAGAGCAATCGCATTCCTGACGTGGCCTGACAAACCCCAGTCAAATAGGGCAGAAGGCACATTGTCAGCCCAGCAAGTGCCGAGATTCAACAGCTAAGCACAACCAGCTGCAGCATATCACACTTGTCAAATAGCTGAGCTGAGCATATACGCTGGTCCCCTTGGTCAATGAATGAAGCAAAATAAAGCCCTGTGGCCATGTCACATGCTACCACAGAGGAGAACCAGAGACCATCATTTGCTTTAATGAAAAAGTCCTCGGCCCTTGCTCCCAGAAAGTTCCAGGCCAAACTCACAAATTCCAGGAATGTGCAGAAAGAAAACCAAAGAGTAAAACCTGATTTATACCTACCTTTAGAAATCAAAGGCTACTGATCTAAAGCTTGAGCTAAAACACGGTCGTGGAAATGGCCGTAAAGACCCATGAGCGTCCTTGAGTGTGGAATGTATTGTATTCTGTGAGATAATCATCTCTTCACATATTTCAAACAGGAGCAAAATAACTATGAATTATAATGTTATCTCCTAAACTGGGGTACAAGCGCCTACCTGATCCATGTTGGGCAAAATGTTGTCTCCTTCTGGGTTTTCTTATCCTTTCCTTTTACCCTCATTGCTCTAGATGTTCATTGCTTGTTGGTGTAGCTGAAGCAAGAGGTTGACTTATGACTTTGCCTAATTTCCTCTCCTTGCTACACTTTAAATTATTACACCAGCCAGGGAGATAGCTCAGGGGCACAAATGCCTGCCTGGCAAGTGCAAAGTCCTGAGTTTGATCCCGGGTTCTGCAATAAATACATACATACATACATACATACATACATACATACACCAGACTCTAGTGCTGTAGTTAAAAGTATAGCAATTCCTTGCTTGCGGAGGATTCAGGGAAGACTCTTCTTCTTTTTTTGCAGCAACAGATTTCCACTTTAAAATTTTTGCAACAAAAAGCATTTACGAGGAAATACTTTTGGAGTGAGCCAACTATACCCACCCACCATATCACGTACCTGTGCTTCAAGCTTTGTGTCTATGCTGGGCCAAACCTTTAGCTGCACCATCAGGGACTTGGGGACACTGACTGGTTATTGAGGACAGGAAGGAATGACTCTTTTAATTGTATACGTGGTGGTGTTTTGATTACACATGGAATAAAACATTATGGCTTAGAAATGTGTATTTGTTTGTTTGTTTATTTATACTGCAATTTAAAACCACGACCTTGACACTCAGTTATTTCTCCAGCCCTTTTTCTTTCTTTTCTCCCCTTTTTCTTACTTTTTGAGGCAGCATTTTGCTGCCACCACAGCTCTGCCTTCCACAGAGATAGAAAGGCCTCACCTCTTTGCCCATCCCAGGTAATCTTCAAAAGAATCCCTAGTGATCTTCACTTGAGTGGCTTCCTTTCCTTCATCTACATGTCAGCCAGAATCTAGACCAAGTTTAAACTTCTGCTCACTTTATGAAATCAGATAAGGCTTCAAGAATTCAGCTTGCCCAGTGGAAAGCTCCAGCCCTTATCTCCGTGTGACCTCCCTTCCGACTCCTACCCCTTGCAAAAGCACACAAATATACATTTGGATTTTCCATAAACAAGAGCTTGTGCCAGGCAGGTTTGTGCAGATTGCAGAAAAATGTGCCTTTGATTCAGATCCTGAAAACACATAAGCAAAGGTTTGTACTGACTGCATCAAAAGGGCTCTCACCAAACTAGTTCCAAGCTGTCACAAAGAACTAAGAAGGCCATCAAAATTACAGAGATAAGTGGTGATTATCTAAGTAATGATTGACATCCTGGACTTATTTTGATGAATAATGTTTGTCACCAAACTCACCACAGTGTCCTCCTGATTGGTAAAGATGTGCATAAGGGTGGATAGTGGCCAACTGGTTTTTCTGTAGCGGGCCTTCTACCAGGCTGAATTTCCTTACGGGAAGTAAACCAGTGTAAACAAGATCTGCATTCTTCCGAAAGAGTTGGTTGAGAGAATTGTAAATGCAAGACCATTTTGATGAGTTATAGAGAAAAAGCATTTCCCAGGGTTTAACCTTAACTTCATGTTTGGAGGAATAAAGGATTTCCCTCATCACTTCATCTTCTTTCTGTTTGCTACCACTGTGCCTGCTATTATCAGGGTGAAGACAAAGTATTGATTTTAAAGGAATTTTATGCCAGAAACCAACATTCAGGAAGGGTTTACTATGTCCAAAGCATTCTGTGAAAGATGACACATCTCCATTTATGTGATAATTATCAGGCATTCACTCTGTGCCACCCAGCATTCTGGCACTGGGGATGACCAATGAAGAAAATATTTTGACATCGCTGCCTCTAGAGAGCAGATAGTAGATGAAATAAATTGCTTTTCATCCTCAAAAGAAGTTTAGAAGGCCAGGCATGGCAGCACACACCTGCAGCCCCAGCAGCGCTCTGTGAGAGGGTTGCAAGAAGGTGGGGTATATCTGACTGTAGCCTAGGCAACTTAGCAACTTAGTACGACCCTGCCTCAAAAATTTACATATATATTTACATGCACATTTACATATATATGTATATATACATATATATGTACATATATATATGATTTAGCTCAATGGTGTGAAGGCTCTAGGCACAATTACCAGTACCTGCTCCCCGAGAAGAACTCTCAATGATAGATACTTAATAAATCCTATTTATGTAGCAGGAAACAAAAGCACCAAAAAGATAAGTCATTTCCTTCATTGTCATTGTGGAGAGGGGCGAAGCTAGGCTTAGTACCAGGTGCTCTCCATCCCTGTCATTATATCATCACATTGATGCCCCCTCTAGTAATAGTTCATCCCCCACAGGTGGATGGGCCCCAAAGCAACACTGCCACCAAAACTGCACACATGGCTGTACTGTATAAGGCAACCCTGGGTAGATGTGCAGAAGGTGAGGTTCAATCTATTAAAACCACTCCAGGGGCCATGGAGATAGCTCAGTGGGCTAAGCACCTGCCTAGGCAAGTGTAAGGACTCGGGTTTAATACCCAGAGCCACATGCCATACTGGCCCACCTTGAGCATGCCAAGTTGATCACCAAGACAGGAAATGGTTGAGCATGCCTGTAACCCCAGCGCTAGGGAGGCTGAACTAGGAAGATCACTCAGAGTCTGAGCTGTGTGGTGAGATTTTGTACCAAATACATAAAATTAAAAAAAAAAAAAAAAAAACCAGTAACTCTCCTGGCCACATCGCTTCCTGCATTGGCCAATCCCCCCTTACTTAGTCTTGTGCTACTTTCACTCTCTGTTCATCAATATTATCATAGAACCCTAAACCTTTAGAGTAGGGAGAAATTTGAGATAATCCTGTACCGCCTTTGTACTGAAAACGATCCTGTAGTCAGCAACATCTCTCTTTCCCAACCCAAAATTCAAACTGCAAAGCCACTTATCACATTCCTAATTCTTTTTCTCCCTAACCTCCCTGCCACTTTAATTTCTTAATTCCAAACCGGAGTTGGTACCACAGCTCTAAGCCTTGTGATTCCAATCAAAATTCCTACCCAATACAGGCTGTAGTACACCAAGATTGCCAGGGCAATTAACTTTAGGCCAAGAGGGGTCACACATAATTTCCTGAGAACCTCATAAACTTCATGTAATCCAAAATAATTGGACATCTATCAAAGCGGTTCATATTCTAATTCTCCTGAGAGATCATTAGAGTTCACTGCTTTGAATAATTCTCCAGAAATACAAAGTTCAGGCCGATAAGCTTCATCCTCACCTTGCTGCGTTGAAAAAAAAAAAAAACAGTAGAGCTTCTGGCTGACTTTCAAGACACCTGAGACCATGCCCACGGGGGAAATTCTTTTTCACACCTTTCACACATGAATTGCCCTTGCACCCAAGGAAACATTCTGAGTCACGTAAACACAGAATCTCTGTTTACTTCGCAGCTTATTAGGTCTTAAAATCTACCTTGGAACAACACATGTGCCTGAAACAGTGAGTGCTGGTATGAGCACAGGGCATTTCTGCAGCCCTTGTGAAAGGCACAGGGACACATGCATAGAGAAGGCTTGCCCACAGAAGAGAATATTCTGCCTTCAAGATGAATCATCCAGCCCATCTGGGACCAGTCAAGAGATACAGATGCACACAGAGCAGGCTGTCATTTGAGGACTAGATGGCCTGCATGGACTCTCTTTCACGGATTCTTCAAGGTTGCCCATAACCCTGGGTTTCTATATCACCGGAACTGAATATTTCTATACTGGGTTTAATGCAATTTTTCCCTTCCTCAGAGATGAAATATAAGAACTTACAATATACCAGGTCATCACTAAATAATTTTCAACCTAGGCTCTTGGTGGAGCAATTAAAAATGATTTTTCTATTTTGAAATACTGTATCATGTTCAGTTGATCGGTTGGGTGATAGCGGAAAACTGCATTGTCTCTTTTACTTTTTCAACCCTAGTCTAATATATTTATGTATCAAATAATTTGAGCCAAAGTTTACAAAGCTATATAGCATATATTAGAGATCAGTTCCTATTATTGGGACTACTCCTTAATATCAAAAACAAAGGCGGCCCTATTCCTTTGTTTTGCTTATTTGCTAGTCAGCTTGCCATATTACCTATTTGCTTTCAGCAAGGGCTACAAAAAAATCCTCCTTTGGTTTAAACACATGGGCTGTTTTCACCAAGAAGTGATGCTCTATTCCCGTACAATAGAAATGATGCTTACAAATAAGTACTGGCTTGCCACACTATATTTTAAAGAAATTATTGTATCATTATGTATGATTTATTTCCCTGCAAGGGACCTCCCAGGTATTGGTTAGTGAAATATGCCTGAGTCCACTTTTAAGAGTCTAGTTAATATTTACTCAGGGACATTTTATCTATTCTTTCCATGAAGAAAAAGGCCACACTGCTGTCCTTCCATGCTCAAGAGCGTGACACGAGTCACTAAGAAGCATAAAGGCTTCAAAGTCAAACAAGGGTCCTGCATTCAACAGCCAGGCCCCATAAGCATGTGGGTGCGATGGGAGACAAAGACCCCACAACTGAGACCATCTGCTACTGCACTGGTGCCAACCTGTCAATACTCTAAAACCACTCACTCCACTGACCGTAGACACTAGCATGCTCTATGTATGACCCTAAGCACTGCTGTGTGGTTTGGGTTAAAGTCTTCGTTACACAGGACGAGGGCGCAATCGATAGATTATCAGTGATTTATCACCGCTCCTAGATATGTATAGTACTGCTTACATTTTTAAATAAGTGTAAGCTGCCTTTTACGATGGTATGTAAAAGAAAATGATATATAATGTTGAGGACCACCTGGGTGACTCCTTGAAAGAAGGGCAGGTGTCTCCATGTTGGCTGTGCCTGACCCTATTTCCATGTATTGATTGGTACAGAGATGGCTGGGACTTTTCCTTTTCCCTTCAATTGGCTTTAAGCAACGCGTATCAGTCTAGCTGGGTGATGGTGGTAGTCTTTGAAGATAGCAGGTGTGTTTCCCTGATAACCACACCTGCTGCTCATTAATATGAGCCAGGTGGAGACAGGACAAAGCCAATGCTCCACTTTGTTGCCTGGAATCAAGCCTTGAGATAAAGGCTATAACTTCCTGGGGCTCAAAAGATTACACATCAGAGCTGCAGCACCAGATCCCAAAACATTAGATGCTACCTCAATTGTGTAATACAGGTTACTCTCTGCATATTCTTCTCTCTTCATATCACAGAGGTAAATGCAGGCCTCCTCCCTAGCCCATCTCACAGCGCTCACCTACTTCCTGCCATTCTCAGTCTCTCATCCTCAAGCCACTACTCCTTCATGACTAAATAAAACCTGGGTTCAGCCCTGGGTCGAGGCCTTTGTTCCAGACCGCCATCACTGTGGCTGGACTTAGGACCCGTAGGCTCCCCATCACTATAAATATGCTTTAGTGTCTTAACTGTCACCATGGTTGCACTGGAAGTGGTAGATTGGAATTAACTTGATGGGATTCCAATGACTTATCCATGAGATTACAAACATAAACTTCCCAGACAGAGACAAGAACTACAAAGGGCTCTCTGCATCAGAACTGTGCAGTGAAGAGGAAAGTACAACAGATTATTAGATAAGCGTTACTTGAATACACAAGGGTATTTTTACAGATTTACAATGTATGTATCTGCTGCTTCAAGTGTAGTTTAGGGAATTTTGCCCAACTTAGTAGCTCACTTTTGCGGTTGGCTTCCCTTCCACTCATCGCTCAGCTGATTATTGATTTCTGGCCTCCACTGCAAATGACAACCAGGTAAGAAGACCAAAGTCAGTAGCAGCAGAGGAGGTAGCCAGTGACGCTGTTACTGCCACCCAGGCTCAGAAAAACAGACAGAAATTTGGCTTTGCAGTTCACTGCCGATTGTTTATTTGACCTATTTCGCAGCAGAAGTCATACTTGCTTGCTGTGTGTAATCTGACTACTAAAGTGGAGGGTGTTTCACACTCACGGCTCCAGAAACCAAAGAAGGGTAGAGTGTTCTTCATTACACAGAGAGAGAGAGGAGAGAGACAGAGACAGAGACAGACAGAGAGACAGAGAAAGGCAGAGAGACACATAGAGAAAGAAAGACAGACAGACAGACAGAAATAGACAGAGAGAGAGACAGAGACAGAGAGACAGAGACACAGAGAGAGGCAGAGAGACACATAGAGAAAGACAGACAGACAGAAATAGAGACAGAGACAGAGAGAGAGACAGACAGAGACACAGAGACACAGAGAGAGGCAGAGAGACACATAGAGAAAGACAGACTGAAATAGACAGAGACAGAGACAGAGAGAGACAGAGACAGAGACACAGAGAGACACATAGAGAAAGAAAGACAGATGGACAGAAATAGAGAGAGAAAGAGAGAGAGAGAGAGAAAGAGAGAGAGAGAGATTCATGCCATCCATTTCCAAACCCCTATAGATTCTATCTTGTCTGTTTTGTAGCTGTCCAAAGTACCCATCCAAAGCACTTCATTCTCTCAGTTTTCTGCTTTTAGGCTTGTATCTTCTTTCATCTCAAAAATAAGCACAAAAGTAAATAGCTTAAGACCTGACTCAGACCAAACAGTTTTATGTATTGAACTGGGGTTATTAAGCGCTCAGATTCTTGCGATTTGTAAAGATAAAAGCTATTCAATGATCCAATTCAAGAGATGTGCCATAGAGTCTCAGTGACTAATAGAGTTCATCTTTTTAGGGGCGAGTGAGCACAAAGAGGGAGAAATTGCTCCACTCCCTGCCTCCCCAGCAAAATAAAGAGTAACAAACTCGAGATTACATTTTACAAAGGTCAATGACCCTTGATATAGTGGAAAACAGGAATCCTTCCTTCTGACTAGGAATAATAACCACGGTTGCACCCCTGTGTTACTGAGAAGCCCAGGGCCAGCCTCTTGTCATTTGGCTCCAACGCAAGACGATCAAAACCAAGAGAGAAGGAAAAAGAACCGAAATCCTCAAACTGCACCTAAAATTCCTAAACAGAAACCCAAGATGTACATTTTCAGAAAATACCTAAGGTTACATTTTATTTGGCTGCTGGAAAAAAAAAATGCAGTTTTGGTCAAGTTTTATTAAATACAGTCTCTCCTCCTATAAAAATTACAATAAAATTCAACATTCAAAGTCTGGCGATATGGCAAATAATATGACCCTCGGGAGCAAGTTCATAAAATGTTGGAGGGGAAAAGGTTTAACTTTCATTTTATAAAAAGCCACAGTCAGGGCTTTCTGCTTGCAAAATTGCATTACTGCCTTTGGTATTATTTCACCAATAGAGAAAACATTAGTGCTTTTGAAATGATTTGAATGTCATTCTCCTTCGGGGAGACTTGGTCCTGTCATTAAGTTGAGTGACTTAAGTGCGAGTGAGGGGATCCAGGATGTTCTCTGAGTTATTTTCCATTCTTCCTTTACTATGGGTATTTTGCTTTGATGTCACTGACAGTCAGTGAGAGTAAGAGAGGCTGCGGACAAGGGAAGCCACAGCAAGAGGAACATGCGCCGCTAACGTTTCCTTCAGAGGTGTCATACATCAGGCACGATTGCGTAAGCGGTAGTCTTTAGCCCTACTTTGCAGGAGCAGTGGCAGACTCTGCTGCTATTCCTGGAAAACTGGTAGAGGGAAAGAAGAGTCACAGCTCCCCCTTGGAGCTGCGGAGGATAAAACTGCTGAAATATTGAGTGGTAGCTTTCAGAGGAGCTCCTTTAAGGAAAATCCACCTTCACGCATGGTGTCTCCTCAAGAAGCTCTGTACAAACTACTTCATTTAATTGTTTTTTTTTTTTTGATCCCTCCACATGCAGAGCTTTTTTGCCTTCCATAAATCATGACTATGACTTCTGTAAATTATTCCTCACCAGCTCATCAAAATGTCACTTACCAGAGCTTCAGAATAAACAGAAGGAAAGTGTAACCCAAGAGAA
>PVKN010021600.1:0-15468 GCA_004027915.1 Capromys pilorides
CTGTGCCCACATCTATACTGAGTAAGCTCACCCAGCTTTGTTCATGTCTTTAAATAAAATTCACTGACAATTCCAAGACAATGTAAGTCCCTAACCCAAATGTACATTCTAAAGCTCAATACTTGCATACCCAGTGACCTACTCAGCAATCATCTTGAACTTAATAGATTCAAAGCCAAATTTCTGGTCCTACTTCCCAGAAATCGTGCCCTCCTCAGTCCCATCTTCACAAATCTCCAAGTCAACCCTTTGGCATAAAATCAAATTTCTCTCAAATGCCATATAGCTTCAAAATATATTCAATTCTGGTTATTGCTGAGAAATCCTAGTCAAACAGATTCTTAGGCAAATAAAAATGCAAAAAGCACTCTGGGTTGCCTGCTGAAGCACCAGAAGGCAAGCCAGAGTGGCAGATTCTGGGAGGCAGCAAATACTCGGAGGAGGAAATTACACTGGAGGAATTTCTGGGTTTTTTTTTTTTTAAGGGTGTTATCCAAATAAAGTCTTCAATGTACCATGTGGGGCAGTTATAAATTCAGGAAGAAATCTTTGGTTTTTCTGCTTTGAAGAAACAGAAGAGAGAGTTCAAGGCAACCACATCTAATAGAAAATAAGGGGAGAATAAATGTACAAGAGAAATTCAGGAACCCCACCTGCATGAGAAGCCCAAGAACCCCGACTATGGCAAAAAGGACAGAACTGATATTTGTGTTGCTGCCAACTGCAAGGAAGATGGAACTTTGTGTTTGTTTCAGTTGTTACATGCCTCCTAAAAAAGAAAAAAGCACTAATTGAGTACAATTGTGTGCTGTCCTGTAATCCAGGTTACCAGGCAAGCTGAAGCAGGAGGGCACAAGTTCAAGACCAGCCTGATCAGCATAGCAAGATCCCATCGCATCAATAGAAATAAAAAGGACTATGGGGTATAGCTTAGTGGTACAGCACTTTCTTAGCATGTGTGAGGCCATGGGTTCAATCTCAAGGAAGGAAGAGAAAAAAAAAAAAGAAGAGAGAAGGAAAGAAAGAAAGAAAGAAAGATCACAAAGTGTTATAATGGAATCTATCATAACATTCACAATGTCCATGATATCATCGAAAATTACTCCAAAAAGAGTCAGGAAAATATGGCCCATTTTCAAGGGAAACACAATTTAAAAACTGGCTAACATCTGTATTATTAAATGTTCATAATAACATGTTGGAAAATATTAAAAAGTATGCATTTCTCAAATCAGATCCCATGTTTGTCTGTTTTTGTGGGACCAGGGATTGAACTCAGGTCCTTGTGTTTGTCAGTCAAGCACTTAATCTACTGAGCTATCCCTCTGGCCCCATGTTTGTTTTTGAATGTATTTGGTACATAGCTCAGACTGGTAGTAATCCTCCTGTTTTCAGCCTCCCCAGTGCAGGGATTATAGGTATGCACCACCACACCCAGTCTTAGTGGCCAGCTCAGCGCACCCAAGGTGGCATGTAGTGCCAGGGATCGAACCCTTGTCCCTGAGCTTGCCTAAGCAGGCTCTTAGTCCAGTGAACTATCTCACTGGCCCATCAGATCCCATGTTTCTAACCTCACTGCCCTGTGTAAAGTTACTGCATCTCTTGCTAGGAGCACTGCACAAGCCTCTGGTAGTCTCCCCGTTTCTACCTTTGCCTGCCATAGTATACTCCCTACACAGCCTCTAGCAGCACCATCCCAAACAAATCTACCCACGCCAGTCCTCTGCTCAAACCCTCCAGTAGTGACCACCTCATCCAGGGAAAAAGCCAGAGCCCTCACAGTGGCAAATGGAACCTTCTGTGGTCCGGCCCTGCGCTTCTTCCTCTCTCTACTTGTCATTCATTTCTTGCTGTCCTTCAAACACCAGACTTCCTCCTGCTAGAGGCCCAGTGTAGTGCTTGATACATTGTGTCAACTTGGCTGGATGACTCAGCGGCCCAGCTCCCTGTTGGTGGGAGTCCCGCCCCGGCATACAATTGGTTCCTCCCTGGATCATGACCAGGGCCTTTCTAGGATATGATTGGCTAGATCAAGGGCTCATCCTGGAGTATGATTCGTTCCACCCTAGGGCACAATGGGCTCACGTCAGAGTGACTGAGCACAGAGACTTTTTAAAGGGCTGAGGAAGGAGTCAAGACTTCACTTCCTCAGAGAAGCTTCAGTCTTCTCATTCGGCCTGGACTTCATCATCTGGTTTGCAGCGCAGACTCTTCAGCCTCCAGCTTGGATTTTTCGCCATCTGTCACAGACTCTTCAGCATCCATCACAGACACTTCAGTCTTCTATCACAGACCCATCAGCCCACGGATAGAGACTTACACGGAGCACTGCAGTGAGTTTCAGACCTGGGGACTGAATTCTGCAGTCCGGAGCGTGCAGATGCCCTCTGCACGCTTCCTCATCTGACTCTGTGGCTGACTATTGTAAGCCAATCTTATAACTCCTTATATATTGTGCATTTTGTGTTAATATCCAATCCTTATATCTGTTCTGTTCCTCTAAGTAAAACCCTGACCAAAACACCCAGCATTCCTTCTGTGGTCCACTCCTCTCCCAATGCCTGCCTGGTTAGCACTGCAAGTCTTTCCCCAAGTCTCACCTTCCCCTGAGACCACCTGACCCCTGTGCTAAATGCCATCATGGACTTCCACGTCCACCACCAACCCCAAGGGACCCACAAGCATCCCTCTTCTTCTTTTTCTCTTCCTCCTCCTCCTCCTTTTGCAAATAGTCTGTACCTTCTGGCGTACTAATACCCACTGTTACATTAAGTATTGTGAATCTTTCAGGCTAGAAGAAGGGGAGGCTCAACATTGCCGAAATCATGGTCAGGCTGAGGACACACTTCCTTCAAAGTTCCCATCACATGACATGACAGAGATACAGATATTCCTTGTTATGGGTGATCAGGGGTGGGGCTTTTGGCAGGTGGTTGGAGCAACTCTGTCTTGTTCCCTGGCTGCCATATGCTAAGCAGCTGTCCCTCACCACAAGCCTCTGTCCTGCTGTTCTGCCTTGGAGTTGACCTACATCCCTGACCCTCAATGGGCTTATGCCCTAATAAACCTTTCATAAATTGAAACTCACAGTAGTGGAAAACACACATAACCTACCCATCATCACAGCTGAGCAACACAACATCTGGAAGAGTTGTGGTTTATTTTAGTAACTTCCTCTTCCCTGAGACAAAGTACCCAACACTCACAATTTAAAGGGGGAGAGGATATTTTGGCTCCTGTTTACAAGGCATGTTTGCTGGCTCCAGGGCAGGATGGCATGGAAGGGGAGCAGCAGAGAGAGAAGGAAGGAACAGTGGGGCAGGAGGGTACCCTTTCAAGTCACACCCCTAGTGACCAGACCCCACCTCCTATGGTCATATTTAGCCAGAGCACCCCAGGATTCAATCACCTTTCAAAAGCCTCACCTATGAGCACATGAGATTTGGGGGAGGGGGGAACCTCCCAGTTACAAAAATCATCACAGCAAGATCCGAAAATGAATAATAAAGTAAAACAGTTTAACCATTCTACAACAGAACAATCCCTATTTTAAAAGAAAAACAAAAGGCAATCATGATAAACAAGAAAGGGTGTCTGCAGCTGATCAGAGAGCTATGGGAAGTTCCTAAGGAGAGTTAGAGGATGACAGTGAAGCAAAGAAAGTGGGCCACGATCAAGCATTCTGTGCCTCTGATGACTGGGCACTACCCTAAGTGCGGGGACCTGGCCATCAGCGAATGTCCAGTGTCCAAAGAGTGTGGGGAAGGTGAGTAGAAAACAGAGAACAAGTAGACATTGTTTTATGCACAATTTCTATAAAGAAAATAACGCTTGGTTTTTTGATCACCTACACAGGGAGTTGGATCTTAGTGAGAAGCAAAAAGGGAGCCAGACATGAGATTTCCAAAGTAGCCAGGGCCGGATTCTCCCCACAACTCTGTAAGAATCAGGGTTTTATTCTCATTGTAACTGGAAGCAAGCAAACAGACATAAGCACCTAAGCGGCATGATTAGGCATAGATTTTTGTGGTTTTTTGTTTTTGTTTTGTTTCGTTTTGTTTGTCTTTTTGAGCTAGGGTCTCACTATGCAGTTCAGGCTGGCCTTGAGCTCACTTTTGTAGCCCAGGCTGGTCTTGAACTCGCACTGATCCTCCTGCCTCAGCCTCTCAAGTGCTGGGATGACAGGTGTGCGCCACCACACCCGGCACAAGCATAGAGTTTTGAACAATCCTTCTGATTCCTGAATACAGAACGTGTTGTAGGGGAGAAGCCAAGGGCAGAAGTAGAGACATAAGTTTGGAAACGATTGCAATAATAATGCTAAGACAGTGAGTGGGTCAAAAGCAGAGCAACTAGGATGCAAGGAACACCGGAGTCAGAATGTGAATGTGTGTGTGTGCTGGTGTCACCAACAGGAAGGGCAGGGGGCAAGGCATGGAGGGACGAGAGCACTCGTTGGTGAATGCTGAGACCGTGGCTCAACCAATCAATGGATGGTGGTAACATTTACTAAAACACAAAGAACTGAGTTGGGTCCCACACACACGCTGACTGACCTGTCAAAGTCTGTGTAGAGTGCTGCCCCCAAAAAGACTTTCTAGGCTCTGTGCTGGTTGATGCATTGTGTCAACCTGAGAAGTTTGGAAGTTTAATTAAGTGACTCAGCAGGGACCCGGGATTTTTACTTTGTAAGAGCAGGCATGGATGTTATGTGAGTGCTACACCCCCAGCCCCATGGTAGCCGGTTGACAATACAAGGAGGGGAGAGAGGCTGGCTAGAAGCCAGAGCTGCTGTCCCTTCCCTTTGCTCTTTGCTGTTTTCTGCTGCCATGAACTGCTGCTCTCTCCCATGAGCCACTCTGCCTGGGAGCCAGCTGAGTATGGACCGAAACCTCCACAAACTGCGAGCTATGTAAACCTTTTCCTCCTTAATTTTGGGTGTCGGGTATTTGTTCCAGCAATGAGAAGAGAGTAACTGAGACAGGCTGTAATACACAAGGCTTATGAAACTAGCATTTTGAGCCAGGGAGATAGCTCAGTGGAATAAGTACTTGCCTGGCAAGCACTAAGTCCTGAGTTCAATCCCTGGTACTACCAAAAAAAAAAAAAGATTAAAACTAGCATTTCTCTTTTTTAAGAAACATTGAGGTAGGTCACAAGTAGCAGTACACACTTACAGTACACTTGGGGGGTGGAGGCAGGCGGATTGGTGTGAGTTTGAGGCCAACCTGGGATACAAAGTGAGATCCTGTCTCAAAATAAATAAAAATTAAAAAATAAAAGAACATTGGTATAAAATGAGATATGTTAGAATATAAACTTTGCCAGAAAGGAAAAGTACAGTCCAGTACTCCTTTCTGAACATAAATGCAAAAGATCTAAACAAATTTAAGCAAATGAAATTCAACAATAGACTTTTTTAAAAAAGATAAACCGTCATTATCCGGTCAGGCTTATGCTAAGAATGCAAAGTTGCTTTAACATTCTAAATTCAATCAAGATAATGTAGCACATGATTAAATTATATGATCATCTCCGTGAATGAAGAAAAGGCATTTAATAAAATTCAAAACCCATTCACGATAAAAACAGAAATAGTAGAGAACATTAAACTCAGTATCAACATCATCCTCCCAAAAAAAAAAAAAAAAGAACTCTGAATAATGACAGTTGTTGTGGTTTGTATCTAGTTGTCCCCCAAGCCTCATGTAAATTATGGGGCTGTCAAGCACCTGGCTCCAGGGGCGGGGCTTGAGGGGGCGTGGCCAAGAAAGGCGCAAACCATTAAACGGATAACACGTGCTGTCAGAGGCTCCCCTCCCCACCCCAGGCGGCTGTTTCTCTCTGGAGTTATGGAGCAGATCATCCTGGACACCGCAGCACCCCAGCCTCTCCTCCAGCTCCTATAAAGCGGGGGTAGCATCTTGAAACCTCCAGTAACCATGAGCTAAATAAACCTTTCCTCCCCTAAGCCTGTGTGTCGGGTATTTGTCCCAGCAACAACAGAATAGTAATTAAGACAGACAGTTGTGTATTTTTTCTTTTTTTTCAGTGTTTATTGTGATTCCTAAGAACTACATTCACTGGGAGTGCTTGGTACATGTACGTGGCCCATCTTAATTCTTGTCTGTGTATCCCTCTCTCTCTCATCTTTTTTCCCCTTCCTATTTACAGAAACTCAATTTCCTTTCATCTGTTTTTCACTTTCCACTTTTTTTCTCATTTTTCACTTCGATTTATTTATATTTTGGGTTTCCCATGTATGATAAACCATATGGTATCTAAGCTTGTGTGTCTGATTTGTTTCCTTTACTGTTACAGTTTTAAAGTGTATTCTCCTAACTGTTTATTTCACTGGTTCTAGTATAGTGCTGAATAAAAATAATAGCAGGCAGCTATCTCTTATTTCTAATCCCAGAAGAAGGAGTTTATATTTCCCATTAAGTTATGGTGTTCACTGTCTTCAAGTTGAGGACAGACCACATATGCAATTAGTGCTATTAGACCATGTCACCGGGTGACAGCCACCGTGGCCATCCTGATTCCTGCGTTCTATATTTGCACAAAAATGAAACTCTCAAAGGATGCGTTTTTCAGAATGTATCCCTATTTTCAAGTGACACAAGACTGTATCATTCATTGGAATAACTAAAATGGAAAAGACTGACACTACCAAGTGCTGATGGGGATGCAGAACAACTGGAGTCTCACATACGGCTGGTGAGTAATGGGCAGTCTTCACCATGGCTGAACATATCTATATTCTGTGTCTCGACAATCTACTCCTACTTAATGGAAATGTACACAACATACTCCTTTACACATGCACAAGATTACTTATAGAAATAGTATTTTAATTGCTGGAAGCAGCTGTCCTAGTAAAATTATTTATTTATTTTTTATTTTTATTTTTGGTGGTACCAGTTCATGACCTTGTGCTTGCCAGACGAGCACTTATTCCACTGAGCTATCTCCCCGGTCCACCTGTACTCACAAAATTATTAAATAAATTATGACATATTCCCATAATGGAATAAGAAAGAGTTAGAAATGCAGATGAAAAACAATTGCTACACACAATAAGGTGACTGAATTTCATAGATATAATGTTAAGCACAACACAGTGTATGCAAAAAGACATATACTGAATGATTCTATTCATAAAAAATTCAAAGCCATGTTAGAAGTCAAGACAGTGGCTGCCTCTTGGAAGGCAGTGACGACATGAGAATGTAACCAGCCCTTCCAGGGTACTGGTAATTTCACTAACTTTTGGTTGATTACATGAATATTTTCTTTGGGAATGTATTAACTTTTACACATATAATTTCTCTCTTTGAACTTATATAAAAGTTTAAGCTAGCTAATGATGCAGGCCTGTAATCCCAGCACGCTTGGAAAACTGAGGCAGGGTAATCACAATTCTGAGCTCAGCCAGGGCAACTTAGCAAGATCCTGTCTCAAAGTAAAAAATAGAAGGATCTAAAGATGTAGCTCTGTGAAGGCTCTGCCCCAAATAAGGAAAAACAAATTTTTTAAAGGCTATTAACCCACAGCAAAACACATGTGTAAAAAGAAAGTTTGGGGGATTTTTGTTTATTTTTCTTTTTGAAACAGGGTCTCCCTATACAGTTCAAACTGACTTTGAGTTTACTTTATAGCCCAGGTTGGTCTCAAACCTGCAACAATCCTCCTGCCTCAGCTTCCTGAGTGCTGGGATGACAAGTGTGTACCACCATGCCCATCTGACATTGATAAATTGCTGAATGAATTAAAAGTTTAGTGCTGGTACGTACCAGGCAGCCCCGCAGAACAGAGAGATTTCATCAGTACACTCAATGGCATATTAAAATAGGTAGAAGCTCCACTTGGTGAAAAATGAACTTTTAACTGAGTGCTACTGGGATGACTACTTATTCAGATAGTTTAAACTTGTATAACTTTGTTCTAATGTTTTCTTTCTATACTGGATATTTTATAATTTAAAAAAATAAAGTGATAGCCCTATCCCTACCCCCAGCAGATATATACTTACCTAGAGGTGACCACCACTGTTGCATAAAATAAATACATATATGACTATAAAAAATAAAAATAAAAAACTGTTCAATCCCTAGTTCCACCAAAATAAATATTAAACCCACAGCAAAAATAATGGATCTTTGTGGTAAAAGAATAATCAAAGAACAATTCCTAAAAAGTATTATTACAAAAAGCATTCACTGAATTGCCTAAATAAGCATAGTTAATGCAAGCTAATAATCCAGGAGAGGAACCAGCAAACTTCCTATAAGGGGTGAGAGAATTACTGTTCTGGGCACTGTGGGGCACACAGCCTCTGTCTCAGCTGATAAACTCTGCTGTTATAGCATAAAGCAGCAAGGGCAGACATACATGGAGAGGTAGGGCTGTGTTTCAATAAAACTTTACTTATGAACACTGAAATTTGCATTCATACAATTTTCATCTGTCATAATATATTATTATGCCTATTTTTTCAACTATTGAAAAATATAAAATCTATCCTTCCTTCTTGGGCCATACGAAAATGGCAGCGGGCTATATTTGCTCCATGAGCTATCGTTTGCTGACCCTAGGTCTTAGATCAGTGATAGAGAACCTTCTAGAGACCACATACCCAAGCTGCACCCCAAAGCCCATTTACTTATCACATTATAATTAAATATAAATATTGAGGTTTTAGGGCTAGTGATATAGCTCAGTGGCATAGCACTTGCCTGGCAAGCACAAGGTCCTGGGTTCAATTCCCAGCACAAAAAAAAAGGGAAAAAAAAGAAAAATAAAGAAATATTGAAGTTTTAGTTTAGAAAAAAATATTTGTTACCTGATGCTCAGCTGCTGTGCCAACTTGGCTCTCCTGGCAAGAGGGAGAGGGCCCTGCACATGTACCATAAGCTCACCATTATTGGCCTAGACAATCTATCCCAGGAAACCTCACATAATATATAGCAGGGAAAACAGGAAGAAAAAAAAAAAAAACAGAGAAGAACAAGTCTGATAGACTCAAAAGGTGCAATACTAGTTGCTACGGTTCGTGTCTAGGTGTCCCCCACAAAGCTTCATGTAGTCATTGGGGTAGCTTCTAGCATTTGTGATTATTCATGATCCAATGCTGGGATTATGGGTGTGAGTGCTATTCCGCTCTGGGGTGGGTAATCTGCACTACAATGTAAGGAGGGGAGAGAGGCTTGCTAGCTACCTCAGCTGCTGCTCCTCCCCTTTGCTTTTGGCTATTTTCCTGCTGCCATGAAGGGCGACCCTCTGCCCTGTTCCACTCTGCCTTGGAACCAGCCAAGTATGGACTGAAACCTCCACTAACTGAGTTAAATAAACCTTTCCTTCCTTAATTCTGGGTATTTGGTATTTGTCCCATCAGTGAGAAAAGAGTAAGACACTAGTGTAGCTGTAATTCAGAAGTAGGAAGAAGTCAGTAAAGGGATCAGTCAAGGTATAAATATTCAGATTGGAAGAGGACTCAAGGAGTGTCCAGGGGCAGGAATGAAAGAAGGGCCAGACTGAGATTTTGGTGACATTTCAAGAACTCCAGAGATAAAAAGGAAATTCCTAAGTCTTCCAAGCAGAAGAAAGTATTCTACCTGGACAAACTTGAGAGCTGGGTTCACCTAGGACTTCTATCCGAGACTCTGAACGCCAGATAGGAGAGTGGCAGGCACACCTCAAGTTCAGCTCCTCAAAGTCAACACTCAGCCAAACTACCAATGAGGGGAGCAGCAAATAGCGATACCTTGGCAGTGATGTGCGGAGCTCCAGAACCCTTCCCAGGAAATAGATGGGCCTAAGTCCTAAGGGCACAAGTGTGATCAAGATGCCTAAGATGCAGATGCAACTTGTTGCCTGCTCTCAGTCATTTCTCCCCACTCACTTTGCTAACAAACCCCACTATTCATCAATAAAAGATGGCAGTGTGCTTTCACCAGGCAGCTCAGAAGGTTAAGTATTAATTAGTCTAAGCCATTCATCCATTCCCTCCTCGATGATCAGTTAGGAATAAGCATGCGATGAAACTCTGCTGGTGACGTCTTCGGGGAAACTTCTGGAAGGCTTCTGCCTAAGATTTTCCTTAAAGATAAAAGAAATACACAAAAGCTAGAACTCTTTTTCTCCCCTTCACATCTTCACGACCACCCACGATGCTGGGAGCTCACGCACCTGTCCACAACACTGCGGAACAAACCGGAGAACAGGCAGCCCAAGGATTATGACGGAGTGGAAAACTGGAAAGCCCCCAGGTCTCTGATGGTATCTGAACTGCTTAATTAACCCATTTCTGAATCAGTCCACCTCCAGAATTCAGGGCACAGGAGATGACAACTTTTCCTTTGTTTCAGTCAACTCCAGTAGGAATTTTTTTTTTTTTAATTTTATTTATTTATTTATTTATTTGTTTGCTTGTTGTGTTTGTTTCTTTATCTATTCATTTTGTGGCTGGCTCAGCCTGCCCTGGTGGTGGCGCTGGCGCAGCATGTGGTGCCAGGGATCGAACTGCAGTCCCCGCAATTGCCTGAGCCCTCCCAAGCAGGCGCTTTAGACCACTGAAACATCTCGCCGGCCCTCCAGTAGGATTTTGTGTTGCCTCTAAGAACATCTAATTGATCTAAGTAATGAAATAAAACTGGACAGCATTTACCATCCACATAGCTCTAAGTTTCTGCCTCTGTGACTTCACTCAGGCCCCAGGAAGGTCTCACATGTGATTAAGGACACTGGAGCGACTGAGGAGCACAGGCTGCAAGTTTTAGATCTCTTGGGGCTGGAAAGGCAAGACCTGAGCGTGAATATGGTCAAAATCAGTTAGTAAAAAGTATCGTTGATAAGAGCAGAGTGGATCTGAGCGCCAGAGGTGCTGAAAAGCAGGCAGCCAAAGCAGCAGTGTGAAACAGGAGCCTGCGTAAGTGGGCCGAGGGTTCTGTGTGGTGTTGGTTGCCTGAGCCCTGGGGAAGCAGTCTAGCTCGGTTATTGAGACCTCCCAGGACATACGGCAACTTCCGTAAGAGCCAGCGCTTGAAACAACAGTAAGAGTCTCTGCACCTTGCTCCGTCAGATGTGGTGGTCCTAGGAAATGGTATGAGTGAGAGCCATCGTGTCTACCCAAATGAAGCCCTGTGTTTCTTCATCACTGAGGCAGCAATTCTCAACCCTGCAGCCACGATAGGACCCCCAGAGAAATTCTAACCTGTGTAGATTGGGGACTGGCAAAAAAAAAATTTATTACTAGCTCACAAGGCAATAAGAGTATGTTGCAGAAGACAGAACACCTCACTTGGAAATAAGGTCACCTGAGTCCCACATGCAGACAGAGGACCCTGAGGTGTGTTGCTCAGAGGGCTGAGTCCTTTCCATGTCCTGTCATTCCAAGAATCTTAGATCCTGTTGGCTGCAGCACCAATGGGCTCCACCGGTAGGATATGCTGTTTCTCTGCATCTCCTCAAACCATTTCTGGTTTGTTATTATTGCTGTCAGTGATATTTTACTTGGATTTGGAAGCAATCCAAAAAAGTCAGGCACAACGGAGAAACAAAAGCAATATATCCGCATCTGAGAAGAAGCTGTTTTTCGAGATTTCATCGGCAAGGGGACAGCCCCTGGAGGACAGCCTTTAGATTTCAGTTTTGTTTTCTTTGATTGTCCTGCTACCTTTCTCTGCTGCTCACAACCTGGCCACACGCAGGCCTCCTGCACACGCTGCTGCTCCTCTCTCGTTCCTTAGTACCCATTTCACACTGCACTGAGCTGGAACTGGCTCACAACAGCTCAGAGATGACGGTCTGCACCTTGTCCCAGCTCTGCCTTCCGTGACACTGCTTTGTCCATTGGAGAAGCATTTACACCTCAGAAATCAGCAAATGCGGACCAGCCGGATAGCTCAGTGGATTAAAGCCCCTGCTTAGGCAGACACAGGGATGGGTGTTTGTGGGTTCGATCCCCAGCTCCACACGCTGTGCCTGTCCTGCCCTCAGGGCATGCTGAGATAGTATTGAGACTACATGTGGTGGTGCAGGCCTGTAATCCCAGCACTTGAGAGGCTGAAAACAGAAGGATCACTACAAGTCCAATCTATGTAGTGAGACCCTGTAGACCCCGTACTAAATACAAAAAAGGAAAGGAAATGAGCAAAAGCTACAACGCAAGGCTTCCCCCAGAGAGAGCCCATTATTAAACATTTAGCAGCACCCCGCTGAGTTCACAGCTTCCTGTTTCAGCAAGCGCACAAAGCCTGTGAGGAGCCTGCTCTCTATTTGCTGTTCCAGGTGAAGAGCTGACAATGGGGGTCTGTCTTTCCCCTCTCCTGTCATATCTGCAAATTATGGTCGTCATCATCAACACCAACAACAAATGTGTAAGTCAATGATAGCAAAGAAAATGAGTGACAGGCCATCAACCAACCATGCGTGACACACCTCCCAGGCACCAATCACCCCTGCAGAGCTCGGCCTGGCCTCCTGCCCCAGCCATGCTACAGGTCCAGCCAACCAGTGGCAAGCAAGGCCTGGCCAAGCTCTGTCCCTTCCCTCAGGCTTCCCTTGATGCTGAGCCCTAGGCTGCTCTACGGCCCCCATAGGCTTCTGCACACCTGCACCTGCAAGTGTGCAGGGTTCAGCGGCCCATGGGACAAACCTTCGATTAGTGGGGATTAAGAACCTTGGGCCCTTCAGGGGGTGGGACTCAGAATCAGAGAACTCACTGTACTACGGTGGGTACAGGCAGTAAGAGTCCTTCATGGCTCCCCTCTGTATGTCTCCACTTGCCTGCCTACCTACAATGTACAGCTGTTCTTCCTATCAAGGTGATAGCTCACTAGCCCTTGCCTCTGCTTAGTCCAGCCCAGGATGGAATTTATGGCTGGCGATGCTGAAGCCCAGCTGAGAGAGTGATGGGTCAGGGCACAGTGAGAAGAGGTTAACACTCAGCGGAGCAGGGAGGCCAGATCACCATCAAAGACCAAGAGCAAGAAATTGTGTGAGAAGGTAGGATAGAAAATAAGCAGGAAAAAATAGGGAAGTTAGTGACTGGAACTCTGCCCTGAGCAAGTCTGGGAATAAACAGGCAGTCAAAGAAGAACAGAGAAAACTAATCCAGCTATACAAGATATTCAACTAAATGAAACCTAGGTCGAAAAGCACTAGAATGGAGTGATAATATGATGCAATGTGTGAAACTTCCCCACACCCTGGTTCTAAACGACAAAGACCATGAGCATGTATGTGACATGGGGACAACTGGAGACACTGGGTATGGAATGCATATCTGATGGCACTATGGAATTTGTGTGGATTTTCTTAAGGGTCACGATAACATCGTGGTTAGGTTGGGGAAATGTTTTAAGGAGTCATCTACTGATGTCTAGGGGATAAATTGTCATTTGTCAGCAACTTGCTTCCAAATGGTTTATAAGTAAATATATAGAGAGATATAGATATAATTATGCATCACACTCACAGGCACAGGCACCTCCAGGTAAGGCAAATACATCAACCTGTTGTCTATGGTTTAGGCCAAATAAGGACATCCAGGTGATGCTATATTTTCATTTCAGTATTTCGATGTTCTTATAGGCTTTTGATAAAATAACAAGGGGACAATAGACAAATGCCTTCAAGATTCTGAAGGAAATGTTTTTCTTGCAAAACATGTCGATATATGGCAAGATGTGATCAAAAATACAGTGAATACTTAATTTGTTTAATTTATTACAGTAAAAGGCACATTGCAGTAAATCCCCTTCAAAATACGCCCCCTCCTCTCAAACACCTCCCTTTCTTGCCACTGTCTGATGTCATTCTGGAAGTCTCCCCCTGTGAGTGTCTTTCATTGGACTGTCACGTCTGTCTCAACATCCTGCATTGATCAAAGGATTTAACTTTCATGGTCATTTTGACTTCAGGGAAGAAGTCCCATGATATCAGATCTGGTAGATAAGGGAGACAAGAGAATACAGTATTTTCACTTGACGGAAATTGTCGTAACTGTTTTCAGAAAGAGGCTTTTACTGTAATTTTTTGGAGAAAATAAAAGATCTTCACTATGTAGTTCAGACTGGCCTTGAACTCACTATCACCCTGCTATAATACATTTTTTAAAAATATAGGACATACCACATGCTATGCCAGCCCCAACCCCCAGGCACACTGAGCTGGACACTGAATCATGGTGTGGTGGTGCACGCCTGTAATCCCAGCACTGGGGAGGCTGGAAACAGGAGGATCACTACGAGTTCGAATTGCATAGTGAGACCCTGCACAAAATTTAAAAAAAAAAAATTAAATATAGGATAACTCATAGGGGGCCCCTCTGTCTCTCAGGAGCTATTCCTATTCCCCATTCCCCCATTCCGACTCCCCACTCCTTTTTTCCAATAAATTTTCCTACTCTTAACAAAAAATAATATGCACCATATTTTTATCATTATATATATTTTTTTCAAGTAAATGTATAGTCATATCATATCACTGGTGTTTCTGTTTGTTTGAAAAGGTCTCGCTATATAGCTCAGGCCAGGCTGGAACTCACAATGTAGCCCACTTAAAGTGATCCTTTTGCCTCTGCCTCCCAAGTACCGGCATTAGAATCATGTACCATCACACGCAGTCCTCACTGGCATTTTTTTTTTCCTTCTTTTGGTCCCAGGGACCAAACTCAGGACTTCACACTTGCCAGACAGTGCCTGAGTTATCTGTCCAGTCTCTCACTGGTACTCTTTAAAATACCTTTTGAGTATTTGTTTTCCTTTGTTTCCTGACTCACTTGCACCCTTCTCTTTTTCCTTCTGACGTCCTTTCGGCCCTTGCTATGGTTTATGCCTAGTTGTCCCCCCAACGCCTCATGCAATCATGAGGCAGGGACTTCTAGAGTTTGAGACTTGAGTCATGATCCACTGGAATAATTATGTGTTTTAGTACCGATGGGGTTATCAGTCTGAGTATGGCTGGGATTGTTGGTGTGGCCTAAGGTGGATAGGCTAAGGCAGAGAGCCTGAATGTAATATAAAGGGAGACAGAGAGACAGATGGTGGTTGTTGCTCTCTGTGCCCTGGTTGGTCAGTTGCCTCTGTTGTGATTGTTGCTGTTCTGCCGCCATGAACTGGATGCTCTCTGCCCTGTTCCACTCAGCCTTGGGCCAGCCGAATATGGACTGAAACCTCCCGCAACTGTGAGCTAAATAAGGCTTTCCTTCCTTCATTTTGGGTGTCTGGTATTTGTCCCAGCAACGAGTAAAAAGTAACTAAGACAGAATTTGGTACCAGAGAAGTGGGATTGTTGCTGTGGCTATACCTGACAATGTGGATTATGAGCTTTTGGGAATGGCTTATGGGAAGAGATAGGAAAGGTTCAGAGATGTCGCCTATAAGTGAAGCACTAGAAAAGCTTCGACTGGGAGATTCTGGTCAGAACTTACACCAGAAGACTGGCTTGAAGCCTGGGTATAAA
>PVKN010021601.1:0-15488 GCA_004027915.1 Capromys pilorides
CTGTGAGAACAAGAAGGCCCCCATTAGGGCCAGTGTCCCCTGGTCTTGAGCACTTTCCAAACTCTTGAGTTATCAGAAATAAATTTTACTTTCTAATAAATAACTCAGTCTCAGACATTATATTGTGATAATAGGAAAAAAAAAAAAAAACCCCAAGACATGAGAGTAAAGTCATAGTTCAACTTAATTTTGAAAAGATTCCCTGTGAGTGCCGTTGGAGGATCACTATGAGTCTGAGCTGCATAGAGAGGCCCTGTACCAAATATATATTAAAATAAAATAAAGGAGAAGAGGGGTCAACAAGATGGTTCAGGGGTCTAATGCACCTGCTTAGGAAAGCTTAGGCAACCACAGGGATCGCAGTTCAATCCCCAACACCACACGCTGTGCCAGCCCCACTGCCAGGGCAAGCTGAGCTGACCACTAAAAAAAAAAAAAAAATATATATATATATATATATAATAGAAGAGTAGACTGGATGGGATGAGAGTGACATGCAGAGATTCCAGTTAGGAGACAATATTTAAATTATTCTCCAACAACCCATTCAAATGACAGAAGACAGCTTAGACTGTCACAGAAGACGGTGGAGGACTGAGAAACAGTGGCCTACAGGATACATTTGAAATTTATACAACACTGAATTTTCTGGTGGCTTGTAATTGGGGCAGAAAAGAGAGATCACAGGCTAAGCCACTAAGCCCATGAGGCCAGTTAGCGAGGTGGGAGCAAGGGAGGCAGGTTAGGGAGCTCAAGGTTTTAGTTGGGGGATGTTAAGCACCAGAAGTCCATCCTTCATCCCCCTCATGGCTGATCCATGAGTCTGCTCTGAGGAATGCTTCAGAATGGAGATCCAGGACTAGCAGAATAAGCACTGCTCCAAGATGTCTACCTCCTAATCCCCAGAACCTGTGGATATATTTCATTACATGGCAGGCAGGGAATTCAGGAAGTGATGAAATTGGTGTTTCAGAGTTTCTAGCCTTAAGATAAAGATCTATCTTGAGCTACCTAGGTGACCTGATGTACTGCCTATTTGGCCAAGACACAGAAGACTCAGCCAGGGTTAGGGAGATGGCATGGAGGTAAGCACCTGCCCAGCAAGTGCAAGGACCTGGGTTTGATCCCCAATACTGCATGCCATGTGGACCACAGAAACAAGGTGTGGTGGTGCACATCTGTAATCCTAGCTCTGAGGAGGCTGAGACAAGGAGAGCACTATGAGTCTGAGCTGCATAGTGATATCCTATACCAAGTAAATAAATACATAAAAGATTTTTTTTTTTAAATAGGAAAAAAGTAAGACTCAGAATGCAAAAGATGCCATTACATGACAAAGTTAGCTGGTCTGTGCTGGCCTTTCAAATGGTGAAAGTGGGCTTTTAGCCAGCACATGGGAGAGACAAGAAAATGGATTCACCCTGATAATCCCCAGAAAAGAGCAGGGCTCTGCCTATGCCTGGAGTTAAGCTCAGGGAGACCCCTGTCAGACTTCTGAGCTACAAAAGTATAATAAATCAATTTATAAATCAAAACTAGATTTATTTTGCTTTCAGCCACTGAGTTTGAGGTTACAGCAGTCATGGGAAACTAATACAAGGCCAACAGTCTTTTCTTTCACTGTACCCTATCTTGATAAATGGCATAAAATACAACTATTTATTCAAGGCAGAAATATATAGAACATACTCAATTCCTTTCTGCCCCAGCCCATCAACATTAAATTCTCTGGGGCTGGGGAGATAGCTCCATGGCACAAGTGCCTGCCTAGCAAGTGCAAGGTCATGAGTTCGGTTCCCTGCCACCCCCAAAAAATTAATTAAGTTCTCTGGATTCGACCTAAAGTTACACACCCTGTCATTTTCCTACTTTAGATCAGCATCATGATTCTAGATTGAATATTTCAGGTGATTACTCTTCTCTATAATAAGCTCTCCAGTGGCTTGTGTTGGCCTCAGAACTAGGCCTAAGCTGACATGTCTTATAAAACTTAATCTGTCTTCATCTTTCTTTTCCTTTTTTTTTTTTTTTTTTTTTGCATTTGGTGGAGTCTACAGGGTTTTTCTCTGGAGATCAGACCAACAGTGATTTAGCCTCCCAAGCGCTGGGATTACAGGCAGGCGCCACCATGCCCAGTCTCAAGCGCCATATCAGGGTGCCCTGGGTGTCAGGGCTGGCACGGCATGCAGAGGATCAAACCCAGGCCACTGCGCTCTGCATAAGTAGACATTTTAGTCCACCGAGCTATTGGGCCGGCCCCATTTTTCTTTCTTTACACTGTCCTCACACTAAACTTCTTTGAGAGTCTAAAGGTATTGAACAATCTCCTTCCTTCCTTCCTTCCTTCCTTCCTTCCTTCCTTCCTTCCTTCCTTCCTTCCTTCCTTCCTCGGCCCAATAGGTTCAGTGGGAAAGCTCCAGGCTCCAGGTCACCTTGAGGCCCCTTCTGCTCTCTGCCTGTAGGTTTCCATTCACTCCCTATAGGTTATTCCCAAGCTCCTCAGCCAGGGCTTCCAGAGCTTTTGCTTCAAGATACTCATCACAATGATTAGTACCTTGCCCGTCTCTGTGAGAGGAGAGTTCTAGCCCAGCTTGTTAACCACTCTCTCTGCATTTCTACCACTCAGCACATAGTAGATGCTCAGTGAATGTTTGCCTAGTGGTAATTAATTGCTTTAAAACTGAAAAAATAATTATTTTTGAAATCTTTAAAAAATTTTTTTTTTTCTTTTTGTCTTTTTGAGACAGGGTCTCGCTATGCAGTTCAGGCTGGCCTTGAGCTCACTTTCTGTAGCCCAGGCTGGTCTCGAACTTGCACCGCATCCTCCTGCCTCAGCCTCCCAAGTGCTGGGATTGTAGGTGTGTGCCACCACCACGCCTGGCTTTACAATGGTTTCCATGTTGTTTTTAGTAATCATTTCCCCGGAAGCCTAGGCTAACAGAACGTTCAACTACTTCTCAAAGTGCAGCAGTATCATGTGTATTACCAGTTCCCACCTTCTTGATTTTTCCTCTCTTGGAAATGGAAGTCTCCCTTTTGGAAATGGAGCGAGTCGGAGGTAGTGAAACAAACTGTGTTTACATTTGTAATGTCATGTGTCAGTCATGCAACGATCCCTCGAGGACTCTGAGGACCTTTAGCGTGCCCATCAGTGCATGGTGAGAACACAGTAGGTAAACAGACAGCTGTTTTCACTGAGTTTGCATTTTAGTGTGTGAACAGCTGAGAACTCACAAGATAAACACATCAAAATCACGTTGAATACGGGGCAGTATAATAATCCCTCCCCTTTTCTGAAATTTCCCTTTCTGCAGTTTCCCTTACTCAAGGTCAACTATGATCCAAAACTAGTAAATGAAAAATTCCAGCAATAAACAATTAAGTTTTAAGCTATTTTTCTCAAAACAGAAGAATTTATTTGGAAATTTCCAAATCTGCCAGAAGCGGCATCTGCCAAGCCCTAAGCTCACCAAGCTCCAAAGGACAAAACAGTCCTCCAGCCTCCCCCTGCCCTCTGCCACCGCACCCACCTCGGGTACGCCCCTGCCCTAGAGGTTCCACCACACCCAGGAGGGATCCCAGAAGCCGAGGGCGGCCGCCTTAGCCACCTGCATAGATTAAGAAAATAACAAGGAAGGAAACGCAAATAGGGGCTCCCTGAAAAACCCCAACCTACCCCTGTACAAAAAAGTGTCTACCCCATAGAAAAACCTATTCCTCACATAGTGCAAACACCCATAAGTCATTTTTGAGTAGTGTAGCGTGACCCTTATCATTATTTATTGCTATTAATCTCTTATATGCTTGACTTGTACATTAAACAATATAAGCATTACTGTAAAGGAAAGTACGTCTGGTTGCGTGTTCTCTACGTACACTGGCGGTCTTGGGGCGCATCCTCTCACCGTTAGTGTAAATCACTACAGCATCAAAAGGAAGGTGTGTGCACGTGTGAGTCGCGTAAGTTATACTGATGGAGCAAGCATTTAAAGCAGCCAGGAACAGGGACTCCGGTTCCGAACTGCAATCGCCGGCCGCCACTACGAGCACGCAGGAACAGCCATGGGACTGCCCACCTCCTCCCGCCCACTAGCTCCACCCCCAGGCCAGAGCGCTACAAGCGATTGGCTGTCTGTCCGTCGGTCCCGCCCCATCCGTGCCTCCGGCCCAATCCTGTCCCGTTTCCCCCGGCGTCGCGCTCCCAGGTCCTGAGTGGGCGGGACCCTTGACGTTTGCCGTGCGTGCGTCGCGGTGGGCGGAAGTTGCGCCGGCCGTTTGGAAAGAGGCGGTCTCGGCTGGTCGCGCTTCAGCCCCACAGCGGCCGGCTTCCGCGCCCGCCCGTGTAGCCCGCCGCGGGCGCCCGCCGGCCGGGGCTGCAGCCGCAACCATGTCTACCCCTCCGCTGGCGGCGTCAGGCATGGCGCCCGGGCCCTTCGGCCCGGGGCCGCCGGCTCAGCAGGCCGCGCGCGAGGTGAACACGGCCTCGCTGTGCCGCATCGGGCAGGAGACGGTGCAGGACATCGTGTACCGCACCATGGAGATCTTCCAGCTGCTCCGGAACATGCAGGTGCGCGGCAGGCCCTCGGGCGGTCCCCCGGCGCGGGCCCCGCACGGGAAACCGCCTTGCCGAGCGCTTGCCCTGGTCCAGCAAATTGGGATTTTTCTTCTGAGTTTCTCACGGGAGGAGCCTGACTCGAGACACTGAAAAGTTCACGTTCGGCCAAGTTTATTTTAAATTCCTCCTCTAAACAAACAAAGTGGCGTAGATTTTAAAGCCCTCTTTTCTTAACAGAAGTAATATGCGATAAAGCACGTCCACCCCAAGGTTTGTCAGCAGTACACTCGCGAAGCCATCACCACCCAGCGGTGCACACGCCCGTGACCCCAGAAAGTTACCTCGCGTCCTGGGGGACCGACCCTCCCGCCGACCCGATCGGCCCCGAGCAGCCAGTGGGCCGACAGCGGAATCTGCGTCGTTCTAAGTTTCCCGGGACTACGGAGTCCTTGGCGGGAGGGCGGGGATCCTTCTCCGCGCGCGTCCCTGGGGTGCCCCTTGCCCTCGCTGAGCAGTGAGTGCCCGTGGTGCGAGTGTAGCCACCGTAGCCACCGGGTGTGTGCGCGTCCGTGCGTGTGTGTGCTCGGGTCAGTCTGTCTGTCGTGGTTTCGTCTTTCGGGCGACGAATGTGGCTGAGAATGTTTGCGAGCGTGTGTTCAGGAGCATAGCTGCTGGCTGTATAAAATGTTAAGAAATTTCTCCAAAGTGGCAGAGCAGTTTTCCTCTCCATCAGCAGTGTGTAAGGATTCTGGTACCCGCTTAGCCTCGTCAACACTTACTACTGTACGTTTATTTTGCTTTGTGCTTGGTGGCTTGCTTATATTCTCCTTACATATCTTAATGGGTCAGACTGAAAATTGTGTCTTGGTTTCCCTTTTTCCCTTCCTTCTCCCGCCTTTCCTGCTTGCTTGCAAACTTCACACCGAGCTACATCCCCTTCCCTGTTTGTTTGTCTACCTGTTTATGTTTGAGGCAAGATCTCCATTGAGTCGCTCAGTTGCCCAGGCTGGGCTGGAACTTGCAGTCCTCCTGCCTCAGCCTCCTAGAGTGCTGGGGTCACAAGCCTCTGCCACCAAGCCCAGCTCGTTTTCTAATTTGGTGGAAATCTATTTGGCTGTTTTCTTTCCTTTGGTGTCGTACCTAAGAAGCTTTCGCAGAATCCGAAAGACAAAAGTTTTCTCTTACGTGTTCTAGAAGTCTTGAACTTTCCGTTTTGCATTTAGGTTTACAACCCATAGTAAGTTATGTAATGGGGGGGTAGTGATCAATCTAATTCATCATTTTGTGGCTGAGTATCTGCTCCAACGCTTTTTGGCTAACCTGCTTTAATGTTTCCTTTTCTGAATACTGCAGAATGTGAACGTCATTTCCATTAAATAGTACATATTAGAAAAGATTAGACAAGCTATATTATTAAGGAAATGAATCCAGGTTTATGACCTACATAGAATAAACTAAGCTGTTTCAGAAAAGTAGCATCAATAACTAGGTTCCCTGTGGACCTATGTGTGGTAGCTAATGTGTAAGGGACTGATGGTTTTTTGTGTGTCTTTTGCTTTGTGTATTCATGGTTTGGCTCACCCAACACCTCTGCAACGTGTCACGGTTGGCTGAAAGGGCACCAACAGTGTTGAGATTTTTTGCCCCACGAAGCTTGGGAAAGAGGCAATGAGTGGAAGGAAGATGTTCTTAGCAACATTTAATCTGGCTACAAATAGCTTATGCTCAGTCCTCTTGGTCAGCATTTGTTATTCATGGTTAACCGTGGTTCAAATGGATGTTTTGATAGGGAGAGACCACATTTACCTTTCATTAGAGTGATATTAGTTCTGCTTTGGTTAGTTTGTAAATTAAATGCTTTCAAGGGCTTGTATGCAGAAAAAAGTGCAGTCAGTTAAGATTTAGTACAGTCCAGAACTTGAGGCATTCTCAGTTTTAGACCATACCCTCCTCTGAGGAGGAGCGACTGCTGTACATTTTAAGAAGTATTCAGATGTAAAATCCTCCTCTGTAGCATTAACCCATGAAGGTAAACTAACATCAGTCCAAACTGCTACTACGATTTCTGAGCGTGTGATTCAAAGATGTGACTGTGTATTAGGGGTCCTTCCACTGCTGCTTCAGAGTCTGCTGGCGAGTGTGGGCCAGAGTCTGGGAAAAGTACAGAAGCCTATTTCGAAAAGAATTTCAGGGAGCTAATTTCCCACATTAACATTCCTGCAGCAAATGGCACTGCTTAAGACTTCCTGTGAAGAATACTAATGCTTTGATTCTAGTTATTAGCTTTTAAATGTTTTATTTTCACAATATGTAATATATTTAGAATTCAGGAGTAAAACAGGACCTAACTGTGAGCATTCCCCTCCTAGTCCTATGCACTAAGTACCTAATTTTCTCTGCAGGCGATGCTGTGAAGGATTCTTACCTCTATTTTAGTGTATCTTCCTGTACATTTCATGCATACTTAAGCAAATGCGCGTGTGTGTAGTTTTTCTTTTCCCATGTAGTATATTACACCCATGGTAGTATATTGTGCACGTTAAGATTTGCTTTTTTCATTTGTTATCTTCTGGAGCTCATTGATACACACCCAGAAAATCCTTTTCATTTTTAGAGTATGCCGTTGTCACGTGGCAGTGCTGTAGTTTATTAAACCGGTTCTCCCCTAAAAGTCCTTCAGAGCTCTGGATTTTATGTCAGATAGGGAAGGGCTTTCCCACTTAAAACTGAGAATAGCTCTGATGGTTCCACGTGTAAGGTTTGTCCCTTGGCCTTTTTAGAATAAACCTACTTTATTTATTTATGTTATGGCCCAGTCAGCCTCCCTAGGGGTGGGGTTGGCGCAGCATGTGGTGCCGGGGATTGAACCTCGGTCCTTGCGGTTGCCTAAGCAAGCTATCTTGCCGGCCCAGTCCTGAGGCCTTTCCCAGGAAGACGATTCTGTAAATTCTTTTCCTCTCTTCACTGAATCAGATGCTACTTTGCACAGACGGCGTCTGTCGGGGCCGGCGGCTGGGCGCCTGCACACTCAATTGGAAGAAAAGAAGCCTGGCTTTGGGCCCAGGGTTCAGAGCTTTGGGCCAAGCTCTGCTGGCCCCAGGGAAGAGGCATCAGTACGCAGGGCGTGGCACAGGGACACTGCTCACCGCCTGGTGCCTGCAAGCCAAGAACACGAGGAGCCAGGCTGAGGGAGTTACAGGGGTCAGTCCCGGAAGTCACTTGGACATCTGGAAGTGAGCTACTCATCTGGGCCCTCTCAAGCCAGCTGCAACCCCATCAGCCATCGCTGTCTGGCCTTTGGCTGGCCTTGGCCACACTGGATCACGGGGAACGGTCCAGGGCTGCATATAAAATATGTAATTAACGTATGTAAGCCACGAAACTTCCTATTTTATTAGAATCCGAGAAAGAGGGCAGCATAAACTGATGCATGGGCCCAGGGGGAGGAGTTAGCGTGCACCGAGCCCCACCCCAGCGTTCCCTTCTTGGACAAACAGCCCGCGCCTGAGCACTGGGTGCTCAAGTCGTGGAAAATAGCACGAAAAATCACATTGGAAAACCACACACTGATCTTGGGGGAGCACATTGCTAGCAGCCCAAGACCGCATGTGTCTTGCGGGCCGCTGGCTGGGTGCGTCTGTGTTGTGTGCCACAGAACTGTCGATCCTACATAGTCCTGCCCAAATTTCTAGTAAGCTTTGAGGTTCAGTAATGCATATGCATTTGTCTTTTGGGAGTCCCCTGGCTATTCTGACCATTTACTTATGCATTTGTACAGGCCAATGTATTTTAAGATCAGCTTTAGTTCTAATAAAACTGTGTTTTTATTAAATTCACTCAAGCTAGAAAGACTTGACATCATTAATCTCTTACTACCAAGAACATGGAAAATACTTTTATTTTTTATTTCCTTAAGAAATTAAGTATTGTGGGTTTCTCTCTCTGTCTCTGTCTTTCTTGTTTTAGTTTGAGTTTTTGAAATGGGTCACTATGTAGTTTGGATTGGCCTTGAACTCATGGCAGTGTAGCCCAGGCTGACCTCAAGTGCTCTGCCGTGCTAAGCAAGACTGTACCACCCGGTAATAATTCCAGACCTCCAGGGGTCTTGAGTGCTGTTACGATGTGTGTCTGGAGTATGGGAATCTCGTCTCTTATGTCATGGCTATCCCAGCAGAAATAGTGCCTGGAACATTAAAGATGTGCAGTAACTATTGAATAAATTAATAACTCCTTTGATAAGCGATACTAAAAACTAAGCATATTTGAAGGGGGTGATTCATAGGATTTACCAAGTGTTCCTTTACATGATCTATTCTTCCTAATGAATTCTTTAAGTATAAACTTGTGCATCAAATAACTTAGACTGCACTTTAATGTCCATATGTGTATACATGCTAAATGCAGTGAGTAATACAAGTTCCAGTCTTTAATAAGTAGGAAACATGGGCAAGTTATGAAACTTAGTAACTGACATAAGAAAGATTCAAGCTATTTCTTCTGCAAGATATAACTATTATTTTCTTGCTACCACTCAGAGGAGAAAGCCAGGATCTGTTTAGGCTCTAAATCATCATGTGGAAGGCTAGTTTTTCCAGCGCCATTTATTAAACAGGCTTTCTTCCAATGGACGTGGTTGGCTCCAACGTTAACGATTAGGTGGCCGAGTGTGTTTGGGGTTGCACCTGCGTCATCTATTCTGTTCCACTGATTCTCAGGTCTGGGTTTTTTTGTTTGTTTGTTAGTGCCATGCTGATTTTATCATGGTAGCTTTGTAGTACAATTTCAAGTCAGGGATTATGGTGCCTTTTGTCCTGCCTTTATTGCTCAGGATTGCTTTTGCTATTGTGGGTCTCTTCTAGTTCCAGATGAATATTAGGAATGTTGTCTGTAGTTCTGTGAAGCGTGCAGATGGTATTTTGATCAGGATTGTCTTAAATCTGTATAACAATTTTGAAAGTATGGCCACTTTTACTATGTTGGTTCTTCCTGTCCATGAGGAAGGAAGGAATATTTTTCCATTTTCTTTTTTTTTTTTTTTTTTGTCTTTTTGAGACAGGGTCTCGCTGTGCAGTTCAGGCTGGCCTTGAGCTCACTTTTGTAGCCCATGCTGGTCTCAAACTCACATTGATCCTCCTGCCTCAGCCTCCAAAATGCTGGGATTACAGGCGCGCGCACCACCATGCCCGGCTGTAGTGTTACCAGGGACTGAACTCAGGACTCTAGCTTATTCCACTGAGCTAGCTCCCCAGCCTTTCATTTTCTGATATTCTCTTCAGTCACCTATTTCAGAGTACTATAATTTTGAATGTATAAAGTTTTTACTTTTGTTAGACTGAGTCCTAAGTATTTCATTTTTTTGGATGCTATCTTAAAGGGTGTGGTTTCCCTTGTTTCTTTCTCAGTGAGTTTGTTGTTTGTGTACCGGGATGCTATTGAGTTCTGAGTGTTGGCTTCCTATGCAGCTGCACTACTGAATTTGGTTATTAAATCTAGAAGTCTTTAGGTGAAATTTTTGAGTCTTATATATAGGATATCATGTCATCTGCAAATAATGTAACTTCTTCCTTTTGTAGCCTTATTCCTTTTATTTCTTGCTCTTGTTTAATTGTTCTAACTAATGTTTCCAGAATTGCAATTGCATAGAATTGGTGATAATGGGCATCTTTAGAGTAACAGCTTTTATGTTCTGATAATTTAGTGTGATGTTAGCTGATGGACAATATCTCATGCCTATAACTTGTACTCTGAATACTATACAGACAAAAATATGCAGCGTACTAGTTATTGCTAGTATCCTGCTAGCCTCATTTGAAACTTTTATTGGTATTTTAACTTTTTTCTCTTTTATTTTTTTAAAGATTATTTATTTATTTATTTATTTATTTATTTATTTATTTATTTTTTGCAGAACCAGGGATTGAACTCAGGACCTTGCCCTTGCCAGGCAGGCACTTGTGCCCCTGAGCTGTTTCCCTGCCCCTTTTTTCTCTTTTAAATAAATAAGTAATAAATAAAATTGAACTGTGAGATGTTAACTGGTGCTGAGAAACTCTCATGAGTTGAGAATTCGTGAGCAACCCTGCAGCGTCCAGGCGTGCTGTGGGAACCCTTGGTGCCATTTCCCCTCAAACGGCTGACTGAATCAGTCTTTGGTTGTTTCTGTGCAGCATTGTAAAGTATTTATACTTGTAAGTTTCTTAATATCATAAGAATGTTTTATCTAAAGTAGTTTCAGTAAATAGCCTTAATTTATAAGCGATTTTGTTTGGAAGGGGGAATTTGGAAATGAAAAAAATGCCTTATTCAAGCCTGTGTGTCTATTACATTTTCATCAGCTATGTGCCTTTTCTTTTTTTTTTTCTGTATTTAGGACAGGGCCTACAGGGCCTCACTACACAGATCAGAATGGTAGTAAACCTTTTGCTTTCAGCCTTCTAAATGCTGGGATTATAGGCGTGCCCTACCACACCCAGTCTCAGTCATTGTCTCAGTGTTCCTGGGGGACAGGGCTGGCACCGTACGCCCGAGATTGAGCTCTGGTCCCTGTGCCTGCCTCTGCAGGTGCTTTAGTCCACTGAGCTATCTGGCCAGCCCTATTTGGGAAATATTTTTGCAACAGCTATAGCATACTATTCCTTTACTCCCCCCTAAATTACTGAGCTTCACTTCTATTTAAACTACTGTACCCAGGGCCAGCCAGATAGCTTAGGAGACTAAAGCACCTGCTTAGGCAGATGAAGGGCTCAGGTTCAATCCATGGGAAGCCTTGCCAGCCCCACCCGCCGAGTGTACTGAGACAATGATTGAGACTGGGCCTGGTGGCGTGCACCTGTAATCCCAGCGCTTGGGAGGCTTAAAGCAAGAGGATCACTAGGAGTCTGATCTACGTAATGACACCCTGTAGACCCTGTACTAAATCCAAAAGATAAACTGTGTTTTACTTTCCTGCTTCAGCTCAGAAACTTGCTCCTTTCATATAATTATAACATTAAAACTATACCTTTTTAAAAGTTATATTTCTCAAATTACAGGAGAAAAGGTATATATATTTAACTATCAGAAGGTTTATTAAAAGTTTTTTAGGGCTGCTTTATAGCAGTGAAACAATGTAAAAGTTGCTAATAAATGGGCCCGTGTGGCTCTTAAAATTCCTTGCATATTTGTAAGGTCGTCCATGTTTACGCTTAAAGTCTTCATATTAAATTTGATTAATTGTGAGGTACTTCTGCTTTTATGCACTACTTAAAAAGTGTTGGTTTACTGTTAGAAAACCTTAACTCGCGTTCTATTTTTATTGTTTTGTTTTGCTTGGTAAGCTGCCAAATGGTGTCACGTACCACACAGGGACGTACCAAGACCGACTGACCAAGCTGCAGGACCACCTTCGCCAGCTCTCCATCCTCTTCAGGAAGCTGAGATTGGTCTACGACAAATGCAATGAGAACTGTGGAGGGATGGATCCCATTCCTGTTGAGGTGACTTCCAGGGAGGGAGGATGAGTGAGTGTACCATGTGAGGCAATGACAAGGCGTTTGTAATGGCTTTCTCCTTTTTTCTTACTTCGGTACTATTTCCAGAGTTTTGAGGGAAGAAAAACCGTGTGTGTGTGTGTGTGTGTGTGTGTGTGTGTGTACATGTACACACACATGCATGTACATATATACACACATGGTTATGTATATGTATGTATAGATATATGTACATTTTACTACTATATTTCCATGTTAACAATTTCTAGACACTTTGACTTCTGTCTTGGAGTGACTGTTGTGTTGGTGCTGAGGAGGGGACTGTCTGTGGCAGCATAGTTTTCCGTATCTCCTTTTAATTAAATAAGTGTTTGGTTTTTTTTCTTATTAAGCAGGAGTTCTAATAGCATCATAAAGTACTTTTAAAATGGTTTTCATGAAAATGCTTATAGATAAAACTTTTCTCCCGTCATTAATTTAGACTGGATTTGTAGCCAGGGGGACTCACTCTATTTTAAATATTTATCCTCTAAATTTAATCTTGAGTACATCTGATTAACTAGGCAGCCGGTGCTTTCCTAAGTGCTTGCTCCTGTGCGCAGTTTAGCTTGCTGGCACTGAGCATAGCTTGGGCATGCCAGCGCTGCCTGTGGAGAGCAGGCTCGTGGGGTTGGTGTCTCCTTCCCAAGTGCATGGCTTGAAGGAGGTGGACAGAGAAAGTGGAAACTTTAGGAGAGAGAGGAGACGTGCTGTTGACATCATCACATGCTGCAGAGAAATCAGAGAAAGTGAGAACTGAAGACCGTACAGTTTGCTAAGGCAGATTTGCTGGTATATGCGGATCGGGCCACAGGAAAGCAGCTGTGGCGTGAAGTCCTGTCACAGTGGGCTGAAGGGGAAGGAATGCAATGAGCTGGGCCAGCAGTTAGACACCGAAGCAGAGCAGAGCGAGGAGTAGGTGGGAGGGGAGCTGGGTCACGGGTCTAGGGCGTTTTCACCTCTAAGGAAGAGACTGGAGAGTGTTTGGGGAAAGAAAAAATGTAGGGAGAGGTTAAGGGAAGGAGCAACCAACAGTGCGGCCGGCGGGAGGAGGAATCGGCACTGACTGGGGACCAGTCCTCAGGAGGAAGGACAGCCCCAGAGGCGGGCAGAGGGGACAAAGCGTGGGAGTGGGTATGCCCAAGGAGCGGATGTCCCCAAGCTCCTGCTCGGCCAGCCGGGGAATGTGAGGAGTCAGGCCAGATGACTCCTAAACTGACAGTCATTCACCTCGGGCTTCTCACTGCACTGAGGCAACAGGATGGAACCGGAGTGCTCAGAATGCTGTCACATTTGCAGTGACCTCCGACCCAAGCCCCACATAGTTAATTGTACTTGTTCTGCAAGTTCTGTTACTCTATAAATTTTTTTGTCATGGAAAAAAAAAGCATTCTTAACAACTGAGTGAAGTTAAAACAGGGCCAGAGAGGTAGCTCAGTAGAATAAAGGTCCTAAGTTCAATTCTCAGTACAGCACAGAAAAAAAAGGAATCGGGGAGCTAGCTCTGTGGCATAAGTGCCTGCCTGGCAAGTTCAAGGTCGTGAGTTCGAACCCTGGTCTCACACATACACGCACACACACACACACGCACAAATCTAGAAATTAGCCTAGGCAGTGAGGTTGTAGGTGCAAGGTAGCAAGACTCATGTCATGCACATCCTTGAAGTTCTTGTGCTTCTGGTGTCGCTGAAAGAAAGCCTGGCTTGTTTAGGGCACTCTAAGGGTGAGAGTTAGACTGACTTGAATTTTGTAGCATCTGAAAGTTAAATATTTTCTGATTGAGTGAGAAGGGTATTATTTAATTATATGTGATCACCAGTGTTACAAAGGCTACTTTTGCAGAGTAAACCCAAACAGTACTATATAAAAGCACTGAATTGGATAAACTTTTTTTTTATTATTATGGCTGGCTCAGCCTGTCCTGGGGGTAGGGCTGGCGCATGTGGTGCTGGGGATTGAACCACAGTCCCTGCAGCTGCCTAAGCAGGCGCTTTAGACCACTGAGCCATCTCACCGGCCCCTAAATTGGGTAAACTTCTAAACCTGTTATTTCTCACCATTCCCTGAATTAAAATTTATTTTCAGGCTGTTTAAAAATAAGTGCTTGCCTGGCAAGTGCAGAGTCCTGAGTTCAATCTCTGGTACCCCAAAATGAATGCATGAATGCATGCATGCATGCATGCGGATAGACCCTAGTCCGATGACTTCTGTATTCGTCTGTTGAAAGTTTGCATCATAGTTTCGACTTTTACCTTTTGCCTGTCACTCCCAGCAACTGATTCCGTACGTGGAGGAAGACGGCTCAAAGAGTGATGACCGTGCTGGCTCGCTCCGCTTCGCTAGTGACGAGAGGCGAGAAATTGCCGAAGTAAATAAGGTGAGCTCTTGGTTCCTAGGTCCCTTTTCCAGGTATCAGACAAAATGACGATGGACTTTAACTGAAAAGCATGATCTGAATTATAAATTGCGTGAAGTTGTTTTTTCCCAACAAACTCAGCCTGTTCAGCACATAGCAAAGAACTAAAAGGTAAGCAGAATTCTGTCTGAAAAGTCAGAAGAGATCACAAAAACCATTTGTAAAAGCACCTTGAAGAGCTGCGGTAGTACCAGTACAACCATTCATTTCTCTCTTTTCCAGTCAGAATTCTGCCTTTCTAGCTTACTGCATATTTAGAACAGCAAATGACAAAAATTTGCACGTAGGACATTGAATGTCTCAACACCTGAGTAAGAACTTGAGAGAGTTATCAAAGTGTTGTCTTACGCCAGCCTCTTCTAGAAAAGTTCCTGACTGGAATGTATTTATTGCTTGAATATTGTTGAAAGCTCAGAAGAGTGTTCAGATAGTTCTCATGAACTTAAATAGGAGAGCTATCAGTTTTTTCTGTAGAATAAACCTGGATCTGCTTTACGAAAACCTAACAGGAGTAACAGTGAATTGCGCTATCAAGCTCACTCTTGCCGAGAGCTGCGAAGCACCTCTCCTGATGTTCTTAATTCTCTTTAGTAGAATTAATCGGTGTTTAGCAACACACTGAATCTTAGCTGAAGAAGGTTTTATGAGATAGATGAGGATAAATGAATTTATAGATGTAGTACAGACTATTGTAGTTACATTGGGAAAATATTGTTCTCAGGTGATTAAAAGACGTTTGATAGAATTCAGTACTAGTTGCTAATTCAAAGAGAGCTTGAAACAACCAAAAGATTTTTTTAACCTTTATCTCAAATAAGTATTTGAAATAACATTTTTCATACAGGTGAAATATAGAGGCATTCCTATTTTTAAAAAGGCATAAAGTATTTTATTTAAGTTTTAAAATAAAATTGGTAGTACTTTGTGGAAGTCATAACCAGCTCAAAAAGACAACAAATAATTATGTTGTTAGGAAACAGGGTTAGGAGATTGTTGACAAACTCATTAA
>PVKN010021602.1:0-15466 GCA_004027915.1 Capromys pilorides
CCTTTTTGAGACAGGATCTCGTTATGCAGTTTGGGCTGGCCTTGAGCTCACTTTTGCAGCCCAGGCTGGCTTGAACTCGCGCCGATCCTCCTGTCTCAGCCTTCCAAGTGCTGGGATTACAGGTGTGTGCCACCATGCCCGGCCCCTTCCACATGATTTTGAAGACATGCAGAACATAGAAGTGAGTGGAGACTCCAGGAAATTGGAGAATCCAGGGATATAGGACATCTGCTAACAAACAAACAAACAAACAGGAAGTGAGTGAGGGCAACCACTCCGAAAAAATTGGCACAAAAGATGCCAGTGTCAATCCTGCAGGGCCAGCGCTGCCGGGGCCGCTTGGAGTGCACATTTCAGCCACAGCTTTGCCTGGGTGCTGGACTCGGAACCACAGGACCTAAGGCAGGACTTAACGTTTGCCCGTGGGGTTTTGGTCTTACTTTGGTTCTATCTCCTATTTCTTCTTTTTGCCATGGGAATGTTTACCCTGAATGTTGGCAGTTTTGAGTTTCGCAGCGTTTCACAGATAAGAATTAGCCTAGAATCCCAGAGAAGACTTTGGACTTAGACTTTTCACCAGTGCTGGGACTGTTAGGACTGGTGATTTCTAGAGCTGGACTAACTGCGTTTCCACAATGAGATGAACTTGACTCTTTTGGGGTCCAGGGACAGAAGGTTACGGCTTCGATCTAGAATGTGCTGCGGCGAGCTCAAGGGTTTAGAGGTGCTGCTTCGGAGGGGGGTCGGGTCATGGGGCTCTCTTCATTCATGGATGAATCTGTGAACGAGCTCAGAGCTGGGTGTGCTGCTGGGAGCTAGGGCCTGGTAGGCAGAGGCAGGTCACACGGTGTGGCCTGGACACTTATCTCCCCACTCCTCTCCTATTCTCTGCTTCCTGGTTGCCAGGAGATGCGCAGCCTCCCTCGGCTCCGCCCTCTGTCATGTTGTTCCGCCCTGGAGCTAACTGACAGAGGACTGAGACCACGCGCCAATCAAACGGATCCGCCTTTCAGTTACCTCCGTCCCTCACACACCCCCGCGATAAGTGAAAATGAGCGAAGTAGCCACGTTATATTTATTTTAGTATTTATGTATATTCTAAGGCTTTAAAACCCTTCCTACACTCTTATCTACCTTTTCCACACTTTTAAAAACCCTTCTAATGTTCTTAACCATGTTCTAATCTCCTAAACCTGTGTAATTTTAATCACATACCCATACTGAACGGTTCTGCAAAACCTGCAACGTAGTGAAAAATATGTGATAAATAATTTTGAAAACCCACAGAATCGTGATTTGCAAAAGTCAAACCGTGAAACATCAAGGGACTGCTGTGTTGGTTTTGGGAATTGTGTGTTGCCATCAGAAAAATAGCTTAGGGATGAACGGTACGGCAACTTTTGCTGTAATTAATTTTAAAGAATTTAACCATTTACGGTAGCTGTTGATCACAGCTGGTAAGTCAACCCTCCTGAGACACCCTAAGAGCCAGTGCCTGGGCAGCAGGTACCAACACGATCTTCTCTCCACAAACCTTAGCAAGTTTCAGATGACCAAAAGTACGTGTAACGTGCCTGCCCTCTGGCTGCTGGGAGTCTAACTGGAACTCAAACACAGAAACGTCATTGCAAAAATTCCAACTCTTTTCCAATTTCAAATCTATGGAAAGTTTTGAAGAACATGAAAAGCTGTATACTGAATGGAATAACATAACAAGGGCAGAATATTGCCGCTAATTCCTGGAGACAGAAGCAAAAACTTACATCCACACAAAACACGTGGACAATCCTTTCTAGCAGTTTCACTTGTATTAGCAAAGAATTGGAAACAGTTACAATGCCCGTTATGGGTTCTGCCTTGTTGTCTCCCCAGAGTCTCATGCAGTCATGGGGGCAGCTTCTAGACTTTGTGATGGATTCGTGGTCCAATCCTGGGATTATGGCCATGAGTGTTACGCCCACCCTGGGGCGGGTAATCTGCATGCAGGGAGAGAGGCTCGCTAGCTGCCACACCTGCTCCTCCTCCTCTTTGCTATTTTCTGCCACCTTCTGCCACGTGTCACTCTTCCTTTGAGGCTCCTGGAACCTCCACTCACTGAGAGCTAAATAAACTTTTCCTTCCTTCATTTTGGGTGTTGGGGATTTTGTTCCAGCAACAAGAGAAAAGTAGCTAAGACAATGTCCTAGTAGATTAAGGTAGAAGAACCTGTGGTATTCAGGCAGTGGAATATCAGTCGGTACTGAAAAATAGTGGACTGTTAATACCCGGAACCTTGTTATGAAAATGCACAAAATTATAATTTCAATAAAATTACATAGTACTGTAGCCAGGAGTTTGTGTTGAGAGGCTCGGAGAATTGGGTGGGCCGATTACCCCCTAGTTAGTTTCTCTCGTTCACTGAATTGGGCTTCTACAGCTAGCAGCACTTCCAGAGCCTACAATCCTGCTAACCTGCCTAGTAGGGTCCATTACTAAGTATGTTGTGGTATAGATTTACCAGGGTCTCTTTACCATGTATAAATAGCAAGGGGACTTCTTTATTTCAGGCATACGTATTTTAAAATGTATAAGTTGGAATCAAATTGGTGTACTAATTTGAGACCCCACCGTGATGGTTTGTGTGTGCATTTGTCCCCCCAAACCCTCATGCACTCATTGAGGTGCAGTTCTACACTGTGTGATTAATTCCTGACACAAGGCTGGGATGATGGGTCTCAGTGCTGCTGGGATTATGGGTGTGAGCGGTACACCCAGCCTGGGGCGGACAGCCTGGATGCAGCTTAAGGGAGACAGACCTGCTCTCTGTCACCATTGTTGCTGCTACTGCTCCATTTTGCTCTCTGCTCTTTGCCACCGCCATGAAAGGTTGCTCTGTGCCATGCGCCGCTCTGCCTTGGAGCCAGCCGTGTATGCACTGAAACCTGCAGCAACTGTGAGCGAAACAAACCTCTCCTTCCTGCATTTTGAGTGTCACGTATTGTCCCAGCAATGAGAGAAGAATGACAGTGTGTCATATTTTGATTCATTTTTAATTGTTATGAGGCCACAACTTGTCTGAGCACCTCAGGTGCTTTTAACCTGAAGTTACTGAAGAACACAGCAAACACCTGAACTCGTTTCCAAAAGGGAGAGAGGGAGAGACAGAGAGAGACACAGAGAGACAGAGAGACAGAGAGAGAGAGAGACAGAGAGACAGAGACAGACAGAGACAGAGAGAGACACAGAGACAGAGACACAGAGAGACAGACAGAGACAGACAGAGACAGAGAGACAGAGACAGACAGAGAGAGAAGTGAAAAGAGAAACAGGGGAGAGAGACAGATAGACACAGAGACAGAGACAGAGAGACAGAGAGCTCACCTGAGGGAAACTCTTGGAGCTTAATTTAACATGGGGTCAGACAGTCTCCATCAAACGGGAGTGTGAACCAAAGAGAAAACAGAAACTGTTCTTCTCAGAACCACTCAATACAGGGCTCTAAGTAAGCTGGGAAATGGAGAGAGAAGAACGAACAAGACTTCCTTGGGCATTGGTGGTTACAGGTGGGCACCACCTAGGAGCTTTACTCCAAAGCTGTCTGCTCTGGAGAGGTGGAGCACCAGCCAACCCTAGAGGTGGCTGAAGATGGCCTTGCTGAGGCGGGGCCCAGAGAGAGCCCGCCCGAGGGAGGGCACAGCAGGCCCAACTCTCAAGAAACCATACAAATACCACTTTAAGGGATGCAGGGCCACGGCACCAGGAGTCCTGGCGTTCAAATACAAGTGAGTAGTTTGAGTACAAGTGCAAGCAATGGGAATAACTAAGAATCCAAGATTCTTCCGGGATTTGGTGCTTGTGAAAGCAGATTGGAGAAATTAATCACAAACTTCACGTTATGTGTAAAGGGCAGTAAACTACAACAAAAACTTAGATATCATTAATCTGCTGTATAAAAATGACATTTCAGGGTATTTTATATGTAATAGAAGTTATTTAACTCATCTTGAAACTATAGCATCAAGCCACAAATGATATATGCAAGACACTGTTTCAATTTTTAAAAAACGTACACATAAGATCTCTTGTTTTATTTTGCTTTCAATAGATAATGGGTTATAATAAATTATATATGATATTAAATTATGAAAATCTGATTCTGATTTTACATGAGGGGGCTGGGATACTTTAATATAACACAAACTGGAGGTGGCCTGAGAAACTCCCTAATTTCCAAGACCAAGAATACGAAAGCTGACACCCTATGCCTGCATCAGTCGCTAACAAGTTGTGACGTGTTGTCTACCTTTGTTAAACTTTAAAACTTTGCTTGTGACCGCTTTGATGAACTCAAATTGTTCTCAGGTCAGGTAGATGAAGAAGACCACGGCCCTCAGAATCCAGACATATCTGACATGCACACATATGAAGCTCTCAGAACACGCGTGCTCTGAATGTAGGCGCCTGAGGGGTGGCGCGGGCGGCCTGTGGTCTCGGTGCTCTGCAGGGCTGCGGCAGAAGGGCGGCGAGGTGGAGCTCGGCGTGGCCCAGCACCTGCTCAGTGGGTCTCTATCTCAGCATGACATTAATCGGGGCAGAGGACGACGCCGGTGCGCAGGCTGACATCCGGCGAGCTCTTCGTCTGCGCTGAAAGCTGGCGTGACATAGCTCTTCGTTGCTTAGCTGTCCACGAAGTTTCCACGGTGCGTAAGGCGTGCGCCTCGGACTATCTTGCAAACCACCACAGAGACGAGCTGACGACAGCTTGGTCTACTCGCTCACAGTTTTAGAGGAAAGAAACCTGCAATGGGTGTCCCCGAGCAGCTGTAACCCAACTTCCCTTTTATAAGGAACTTTATATATGTCATATATAAGGTATACATTTTTCCCTTTCTCTTCTAACCTTTAACAGGGTCATTTGATATTTAGCTGAAAGAGACAGATTAAAAAAAAATTCTTACCAAGGTTGTTATTAATATTATTATTATTATTATTATTATTATTATTATTATTATTATTATTGTCTTTTTGAGACAGGGTCTCTCTATGCAGTTCAGGCTGGCCTAGGGTTCCCTCTCTAGCCCAGGCTGGTCTCGAACTCACAACCATCCTCCTTCTTCATGTTCCCTAGTGTTGGGGTTAGAGCTGTGTGTTACCATGGCTGGTGCCAAGTTCTTTTGGCTTGGGTGCTTTTCAGGAATCTAACTGCTGTGTCTAGGCAAAAGCTATTTTTTATAGCTTGAGAGGGCAGGAGCTGTTTACCATGTCCATTCCCTGCCGTTAGCGGTAGAAGCTCTGAAGACCAGTACTGCGGAGGAGGGGCTGCGCTCTCCTCTTCCTGGCTGGAGAGGTGGCCGAGCATGCAGCCCTTTCTCTTCCCAGAGACCGATGTCCTCGATTTTATCGGCCTTGCTCCAGAGAAGCTGATTTCCATCAATGGGCTTGAATGCCTCCCAGCAGGAGACTTCCCCTTTCTGCTTCACTGCGCCCACCAGAGAATTTGTATTTTGTGTCCCAGGGAGGGCTTTTTTATTTTTATCTTTTTTGGCAGGTCCGGGGTTCGAGCTCACAACCTTACACTTGCCAGGCAGGCACATGTGCTATGGAGCTATCTCCCCAATCTCAGGTCAGTACCTTTTTCAATTCAGCTTCTCAAAATGAAGTTCCCTGCACAGCCGCAGGGGTGCTCAGCTCTGGGTCCCTGGCAAGGACAGCAGGAGAGGAGGAAGGGAACGGGGCTGGAGGGTGAGCTGTGGCGCCCTCCTGTGGAGCGAAGCAGCAAGTGCAGCCTCACTGAGGGCGTGGATTAGAGGGGCGTAACCCCGGAGCTCCACCAAGCCTGGCCCCTCCTCCGGCTCTTTCAGCTGCTTCCTGGAGGCCGTGGGGTGAGCGGCTTTCCTAAACCCTCTTCCATGGTGTCACCATCCCACGGCTCAGCGACAGGATAGACTGTGGAGTTTGCAAAGTGTGTACTGCTTGTGGGAATTACTTAACCTTTCCTTGAGCCTCTGAATTTCTCCTCTAAACGTGAGAATAATGTCTCTATTATAAAGTTGCATGGAGCAGTAAATAAAATAGCACGTGAGTTACTTAGTGCCGCCTCTGGATGTGCAATCAGCTCTTAGTAAGCGGGCTGGAGGGGCGCAGGTGAAGCAGCGGGACAATGAATAAGCACCTTACGTGGGCCGGGGGCCAAGAAAATAGCTGAGGTGAGTCAAGAGCCAGGAACAGCATCACAGAACACGTAGTGACACGCCGCGTGCACGACAAGGGACTTGGGAAGTTCTAAGGTCAACTTACAGGTTGTAGGACCATCCACTGCTAGATGAATTTTGAAAAAGTTTGTATTTGAAATCAAAATAACCTGCAATAGATTTAGGACCCAAAAATAAAGAACTGGTTTCCTCAGACTCACCACCTTAGAAACAGGTCATGGTCAAAACCAAAAAAGAGAGGAGGAGGGGTAAGAAAAGTAGGAAGATGGAGAGCAAACGGGCGGGGCAGGCTAGGAGAGTGGACAGGGGAAGAGGACAAAGGGCGCCCTGGAAGTGCCAAGAAGCACTGGGCGATCTGAAGTTCTGTACCCCAAAAAGCGAGACCTGAAATGAAAGTATGGATACTCTCAAGACGTGAAACAGCCCAAGGAAAATGCCCTCAGTCATTTCACACTGCAGGAAATGCTGGGCTTAAACCTCCAGGAAAAAGGAAACTGAGACCCGAACGTTTTAAATAGCACTAAGAGTGGCAACGGAAAGAGCAGCCCACGACATTTTTATTATTATTTAAATCTCTTTACCAGTCCGTTCTTATGGGGTTGGAAGTATAAGAGGAAGCCAGGCCCCTCCCCCGGAGAACTCTGAAGTAGCTCTCTGGGAAGAGGCGCGGGGTGACAAGCTGAAATCCTTTGCACGTGGGCGATGACTGGCTTGTTACCTGAGGAGCAGGCCACCTTGGAAGCCTCCCGTGAAGTCTTTCGAAGCGTGTGACTTTGCCTCACACAGAGACCACAGCTGGAGCAGAAGCCTGCAGCCAGAACCACCACCCGAGACAGTCACGGTGAGACAGCCCCGCTTCGCGTTATAAATGGATGCTCTCAGCGGGTTTGTCATGGTAACGGAGAGCAGGTGTTACAAAGTAGACTACCCCGTTGTCTCAGCTACTCTGCGCTCGTTGCTGGGACAAATACCCGACACTCATAATGAGAGAAGGAAAGGTTCATTTAGCTGACAGTTACTGGAGGTTTCAGTCCGTACTCAGCGGGCTCCAAGGCAGAGTGGCGCATGGCAGAAAACAACCTTTCATGGCAGCAGCTAAGAGCAAGAGCGCAGGTAGAGCTCACTGCAGCTCAGGCAGCCAACTTCTTGTCCTTTCTTACACTGAAATGCAAATCACCTGCCCCAGGGGAGGGGCAGCACCCATTCCCACAGTAATCAATTACAAATTCCAGAAGCTGCCCCATGACTGCATGAGGCTTTGGGGGGACGCCTGTGCACAAACCGTAACACCAACTTCCCATACATTTTGCGTGGATTCAAGGTGGGTTCCATGGCTCCGGAGCACAATGCTATGTTTCAGCCTTTAGAAAACACCACTGCCTGCTAGGACGCTACAGGATACACTCACAGACCTACTCGAAGCAGAGATGAGAGTCTCCTCAGGGATTGCTCCCAGTAATGAGTGCCGGCTGGCTGGGGGATTCATGAACAGGCTGAGCTTGTACCTTACCCCGCTTCTCACCAACATACAGTGAGCATTTTGTTCTCAGAGGACCCCAGTTTCCAAGCCTGCAACCAACAGTTGTAACAGTTCTAGGATTCCAAACTGTGTCCTATGACTCCGCCCCGCCTTCAGGTTATGCTAAGCTTTTTCCTGAGTACAAAAACTGTTCAGGACCATTGCCCCCAAACTGCAGTGCTAAGAGGAAAATGAAACGAACGGTTTTGTTACTGGATCACGTGATACCTACCCATTGCTTCTTTTTGGCCATCGTGACAGCCAATATGATAAACACGAAAACTTCTACTTTGAAGTCCTCTAATACTTCCATATAGGTAAAAAAGAAAAAATCTTCATTTTCTCAGGGCTCTTGGCCCACCAGAAGGTGTGGTGAAAGGCAGGCAGGAGGTGACCACATTTTAAATGCAAAGCAATTAAACTTCCCTGTGCTTTGGAGGCGGTGAGTGAGGAAAGATAAGATTCAGGACAGTTGTCCCACAGGCTCGAACCTGAGCAACCAGATAATTTGAAAGCGTACTTGGTGAGACCAGGGAAGTTGAAGGGAAGGACAGTGAGTGGCAGGTGGGACTGAGGACTTGGAACGGAACGTGCTGGAACTTGGAGGCCTGGCCAGGCTTCTGCGGGTAGCCTACGAGCGGGGCACCGAGGGATTCTAGAGATCCGGGCTGCAGCTGAGCTCTCAGGAGCAGCTGTGAGGTGCAACCTGAGTGTCTCGGGCCCCACAGGTCACGCAATGCACGAAGCAAAGAGAGGAAGGGAGGCGCTCAACCCAGGAGACCAACGAGGCCACGCTGCTGAGACGACATGGAACTGAGAGACAAAATAACATTCTATTTTTCAGTTTTCAATCTTAAACTTATCCAATATAAACTGAAAGGAAGTTTTCCGTTGGGGTCGACTGCTATAAAATGGTCCAAACACAATTTTACTGTGAGATCGCCGCCCTTGAGCAGGTGGGATCTACCCGAAGACTGCTTTTAAAGACGTGTGCACGGCCTGCCCTCTGCTGGTCAATTTTGTGCATTGCAAGTTCCAGAGAGATAATTCATTGTCTTTCAAAATACTATTTATTGCAATATTTTGCTTACGGCACTCTGATCTAGTTCAACAACTGAAGGACTGCCGCTGACGTCTCAGAGTTTTAAATCTGGAGAGCTCTACACACGTCATCTGTCCATTATTGTCTCTACATATTGAAAACAGGCTCACACAGAACATTTTTGGACAACATTGTTTCTGTCGTCCGCCTAAGGGGACCCAGTGCCCTTGTAGTCGCTGCAGTCCACTCTCACACCCAGCCCTTCCCGAGCTGGGTGCAGCGCACAAGCCGTTCTCCAGGTTACAGAAGCTACCCTCGTTGGCGTGAAGTCTGGCCGGAAACTGCGGAGGGAGACGTGGCGCTGGAGCCAGCGTCGGAGAGACAAACTCTGCGGCTCTGCGTTCACAGGAGTGGGGCTACTGGCCAGGGCACGTGGGAGCCCCGGAGCCACAACAGAGGCAAGGGACAGATGCCCTCCTGGAGGCTGCAGCCTGGGGCGCCTGGACTTCAGCCTACCGAGTCTGAACTATAAAATGATGGGAGACTATTCTTTTTTCTTTTTTTTGATGAGAGACCTTTTTTAAAAATGAATTTTCTTGGTAGCTTTTGACTTATGTAACAGCCACATTCATCGTATGGAGTTTGTCCTTGTACACAACATATCATGATTCTTCTTTTCCCATTCCCTTCCTTTCCAACCTTCTTCCCCTCTCCATGTACAGAACATTGCTTCCCTCCCATTCTTCTTCCTCCTCCTCTTCTCCTTCTCCTTCTTCATTATGGCCAGCTCAGCCTGCCCTGGAGGTGGGGCTGGTGTAACATGTGGTGCTGGGCATCAAACCGTGGTCCTTGCGGTTGCCTAGGCAGGTGCTTCAGACCGTGGAACCATCTCCCCGGCCCATTCCCTATCATTCTTTTCTGTCTGTACTCCCATCCCCTTCTCCCTCACCCCCTCTCTTGTGCACCTTCCCATTGGAACATTTTCTTCCTCCTGCCCAACATCTACCCTCCATTCTCCTCCTTATTTAGACTTTTTTTTTTGTCTTTTTGAGACAGGCTCTTACTATGCAGTTCAGGCTGGCCTTGAGCTCACTTTTTGTAGCCCAGGCTGGTCTTGAAGTCGCACTGATCCTCCTGCATCAGCCTCCCAAGGGCTGGGACTACAGGCATGCGCTGCCACGCCTGGCTAGACTTTGGTTTCCTACACAGGGAAACAATGCAAGATTTAGATGTATGTGCATTGTAGTTCACTTAAAATTATGTTCTTAAACTATCTTCTCCTTCATGGCAGAGTAATACTGCGCTGTGCTTAAGAACCACAGTTTCTTTATCCATTGACCTGGTACGGAGCAGAGGGGCTGGTGCCAAGACTTAGGTATCACGCAGTGTGCCACTTATATGCGTGTGTGTGGATATTGCTGCCACACTGTCCAAAACTGAGCACCTGAAATAGATGCTTCTTAGATGAAGGAAAGACGAACAGCAAATACATAGATGAAAGAATGTTCCACATCCCTGCTCATTCAAGAAATGCAAGTTAAAACAACACTGAGATTCCTCCTCACTCCAGAAAGAACTGCCACCATCCAGAAATCAATTGATAGCAAATGCTGGCGAGGCTGTGGGGAAGCAGGAGCCCTCCTCCACTCTTGGTGGAGTGTAGACTGGTACAGCCACTGTGGAAATCAGTGTGGAGACTCCTCCAAAAAGTGGAGCTAGGTGTTCCGGTCGATGCTATTATTTTCCTTGTAGATATCTTCCAAAAGAGTTAAAATGATGAATTCTTATGCTAAAGCCACAAAGCTTATAGTAAATTGATGCGTAAAAGATAGAAAACTAATACAGAAGTCTTGACTACATGTCCCATATACACTTCCTATAACAAAAGAATAAAGAGAGACAGAGATCGCTTATTTCCTACTAAGGTCTGCAGAGCCTTTCATGCATAGAGCAGGGCACAATGTCTCAGGCGACAAGCAGCTGGGGGGACCCTGAGGGGAAGTTTATGTTCGAGGATGAATCACTGTGGGAGGTGCACTATAAGTCTGCAGACAGTAATAATCAGCCACATCTTCAGCCTGCAGGCTGTTGATGGTGAGAGTGAAATCCGTCCTGGACCCACTGCCACTGAACCGGTCTGGGACCCCAGATGCCCGGCTGGACGCGAGGTAGATGAGCAGCCTGGGAGACTGTCCTGGTTTCTGCTGGTACCAGGCTAAGTAGTTCTTGTTTTTTCACTGTATAGAAGACTCTGGCTGGCCTTGCAGCGGATGGTGGCGCTCTCTCCAGGAGACACTGCCAGGGAGGCTGGAGACTGGGTCATCACGATGTCACTGCAGACACCTGCAATCAAGAATGAATAATCATTATACACATATGTACATATGAGATTTTTCTCATACAAATACTGCAATTAAACATTTAGAATATGCTTTCTAATGCGATTCTGAGTTAGCACATATCTGTGTTGAAGTTAGCAATGGCCATTCTTTTCTCTTTCTTAAAGTTATTTTTCAACTCTACAGAGATGTCACTCTGAGGTGCTGGTGGAACTTCGCAATCTCTCACCAGAGACCCTGAGCAGCAGAGCCAGGAGGACTGGGATCTGGGACACCATCGTGCTGCCCCTTTTGGTGTGGTGCATGGTGCGATGCAGTTCAGCTTGTGTTGTAAAGGCTTTAATAGGATCAGCTGGGCTGGTGGGCGTGGCCTATGCAAAGGAATCAGCAAATAAGGAAGCAAATTGCAGGGGCAGCGCTGAGCTGTGAAAGGATCTGGTTACGTCTTGAGTCCAAAATACCAGCACAGAGCTTGAGTTTGGGTGACCACAAAGAGCAGAGCGGAACTTAGAAGCTCTAATATTGCAAAACCACTAGATGGCGTTACCTTGATTAATTCGTGTACATTGAACCATTCCTACGTTCCTGGGACGAATTCTCCTCGCTCCTGCTGTTTAATCTTCTCAGCGATTTGCTGAATTCTGTTTGCTGGTGTTTCATTGAGAATTTTTACATCTATGTTCATTAGGGAGACTGGCCTATTGTTCATGTTTTGATTGGGTCTTTCTCTAGTTTTGTTATTAGGGTAATACTTCTCCAGGCATGAGTTCAGGAGAATTGTTTCCCTTTAACTTCATTAAAGACTTTGAGAAGAACTGGTGTTACATCTTCCCTAAATTTTGTTATACAATTCAGTTGTGAGCCCATTAGGACCTCAGCTTTTCTTTGTTAAGTTTTTAATTACATTTTCCATTTTATTGACTGATACTGAGTTATGCAGGATTTTATATCTTTTTTATTCAGCTTTGCTAACTCATACATGTCTAGAAATTTGACCATGTCTTCTGGTTTTTCTATCCTATGAGTGTAAAGGTTTTCAAAGAAGGTATTGATGATCTTCTGGACTTCCTCAGGATTCATAGTGATTTCACCCTTTTTATTCCTTACTGTGTATGAATTTGAATTTTTTATTTCCTTTTTTGATAAGCTTGGCTAAGGGTTTATCAATTTTATTTCTTTTTTCATAGTACTAATTTTTTGATTCATTAATTCTTTATGTTGCTTTCTTATTCTCTATTGGAATAATTTATGCTCTGATCTTTATAATTTCCTTCCTGGGGCTGGGGAGATAGCTCAGTAGAAAAAGTGCTTGCCTTTCAAGTGCAAGATCCTGAGTTCAATCCCCTGTCCCACACACACACACACAAAATTCCTTTCATTCTTTGGGCTTTGTGTGTTATTTGCTCTTCTTTTTCTAGGAGCTTGACGTGCAGCATAAGATTATTTACTTGGGCTTGTTCTGTTTTCCTGATGTGGGAATTCAGTGCTATAAATTTCCCTCTGAGGACTGCTTTCATTGCATCCCACAAGTTCCAGTAAGCTGCATCTGCATTTTCATTTTTTTTTTTCCTTTGCTTTTAATTGCATCCAGAGTCAAGACGGTCGGCCCAGCATGTGGGGTGCTGAGGATTGAACTCAGGTCCTTGTATTTGTTAGGTCAGTGCTTCTTCCTCTGAGCAATCTCTCCAGACCCCTGCATTTTCATTTGATTGTAAATATTGCTTAATTTCTTCTTCAATTACATCTGTGACCCATTGGCTGTTCAGGAGGGTGTTATTTAATTTCCATTTGTTAGGAGCTGGGGAGATAGCTCAGTTGAACAAATGCTTGCCTGGCAAGCGCAAGGGCCTGAGTTCAATCCTCAATTCCACAAAAAAAAAAAAAAAAAAAAAAAAGCTAATTTCCATGTGTTTATGGAGATTTCACAGCTTCTTTTATCAATAGTTTCCAATTTCATTGTGCAATGGTCAGATCATATGCATGGGATAATTTCAACTTCGTTACATTTACTTATGCATGTTCTGTGGGCTAGATGTGGTCTATTTTAAAGAATTTCCTGTGTATATCTGAGAAGAATGTGTATTCTGATGTTGTGTGGAGCTTTCTGTAAGGCCTAAGTCCATTCTTTCAGAGGTTTGGGTCAGTGCTGTTGTTTTTTTGTTGATTTTTTTTTTTTTTGTTTAGCTGATCTATGTCTTTGTGACAATGGGGCATTAAAGTCTCCTGTTATGATTGTGTTATTGCTTATTTGATTTTTCATGTCTGTTAACATTTGTTTTATGTAATTGGGCACTCCTGTATTTTGTTCATATATATTTATTTATTTTGTTTTGTTTTGTTTTTTGGCGGGACTTGGGTTCAAACTCATGACCTTGCACTTGCCCAGGCAGGCACTTGTGCCATGGAGCTATCTCCCCAGCCTGGTTCATATATACTTATGATTGCTATCTCTTTGTGTTGCAATTTCCCCTAACAAGTGTCTTATGACCTTTTCTGAAAACCTCTTTAATCATTCTTGTTTTGAATTCACATTGTCTTTGATTTAGTTTTTTTTGTTTTTTTTAAACTTTATTTATTTATGTTATGGCCAGCTCAGCCTGCCCTGGAGGTGGGGCTGGTGTAGCATGTGGTGCCAGAGATGGAACCACGGTCCCTACGGTTGCCTAAGCTTGCCTAAGCAGGCGCTTTAGATCTCTGAGCTATCTCACCAGCCCCACACTGCCTTTCTACAGAACAGCTACCCTGTTTTTTTCTGGGTTCCTGTCATATGGAGTATTGTTTTCTGTGCTTTGTCTTTCAGTATATGAATTTCCTTTTAAGTTAAATGTGTTTTGTGTATATAGAATGTTGTTGGATTTTGTTTCTTGGTCCATTCTGCCCCTTGGTTTCTTGTGATTGGTGAATTGAGATAATTAACACATGAATGGTTATAACTGATGGCTGTTGACTCATCCTTGCCATGTTATCGCCCTGCTATGGGTTCCCTACCTTTCCCTTCTGTTTATTTTCTTTCCCTGCTTGGTGGTTCCTGTCTGTTGTTGTTTTTGGAACTGTGGTCATCTTTATCTTTTTCTAGAATCTCAGTACTCTTTGTAGGGTTGCTTTTGTCATCATGAATTTCTTCAGCTGCTCTTGGTCACGGGAGGATCTTATTTCTCCATGAATTTGAAAGATAGTTCTGCAGGGTGCATCAACCTGGCCTGGAGGTTGCTTTCTTTCAGGACCTGAAATATTTCACTCCAAGCTTTTCTTGACTTGATAGTTTGTATTGAGAAATCTGCTGTGATTCTGATGGGCTTTCCATGATAAATGATCTTTCTCTTTTTTGCAATAGCTTTTAATATTCTGTTTATGTGCTGAATTTTAGGGATCTTGATTCCTATATGTCTGGGCGTAGATTTATTTTGCGTATGGATAATAGGAGTTCTGTAGGCCTCACCTATCTGTATGTGAGATTTTTTTTCCATGCTTAGGAAATTTTCTTCTATGACTTCTGCAAATGGCCTTTTCATGTCATTTGTGTTGACTCCTGTTGTTTTGCTGATAGCTATCAGTCTTATATCATTTTTCTCTGCATCATCTTGCAGCTGTTGAATTGTCATTTCTTGGTTCCATGGTAATTTTAAGCAATCTTTCCTTTCACAGTTGTACCTGTCTTGCTGTCTTTAAGTTTTGAAAGTCTATCATCAGTTTTGTTCAGACAATTTTGCCAGCTTTCTATGGTATTTTTAGTTTCCTGGTGTTATGATTTGTGTCTAGGCGTCCCCCCAATGCCTCATGTAGTCATGGGGCGGCTTCCGGAATTTGTAATTGATTATTGTGAGTGTGGGTGCTGCACCTCCCCTGGGGCGGGTAATTTTCATTTCAATGTAAGGAAGGAAGAGAAATTCGCTGCTTGAGCTGCTGCTACTCCTTCCTGCGCATTGCTCTTGTCCACTGCCATGAAAGGCTGCTCTCTGCCATTTGCCACTCTGCCTTGGGGCCAGCTGAATATGGACTGAAACCTCCAGTAACTGTGAGCTAAATAAACCTTTCCTTCCCTCTCATTTTGAGTGTCAGGTATTTGTCCCAGCAATGAGAGAAGAGTAACTAAGACATCTGGATATCTCTTTGAATCTATTCCACACATTCAAATTCTTTCTGTATTGTTTATTCGAGGTTTCTGTCATTTTCCTATGTTTTTATTTTATACTTTTCTTTGTGCCTACTTTAGGTATATTGAGCAATTCTTTCATTATGGTTGCCATTTTTTTTTAATCTGAGAGATTGTTTATGATCTGATTTCTTCTATAGACTGAGACAGTTGTTTCTTTACTTCATTTGGTATTATTTTGGTAGTTTCAGGTGTGTGACTTTCAAGTTCTTTTATGTCATT
>PVKN010021603.1:0-15466 GCA_004027915.1 Capromys pilorides
TGAAAGACATGGAGCATAAATTGGTTTCATTTTTGCTTATTTTACCTGACCAAAAACCTTAATCTTATGGCTAAGGACAGAAACACTATTTACAGCACAAGGAATAATGGAAAGACCTAAAATCTCTTTCAGGGTTAAAAACAAACCAATGTAAAGTGTATCAAATGGAACCAAGTCCACAAGCAAGAACAGGCTACCTATTCCACTGCAGCCTGCCTGTGAAAGTAGAAAGGTCAGTTGTATTAATGCAAACGAACCCCACTGGCCACTTACAGATCTAGAATAATGACAGCTGTTGGATATCCAACCCCTGCTGAGGTCATAGCACAACACTATCTTTTTTAAAAAAATTTTATTTTTATTTTTTTTCATGGCCGGTTCAGCGGACCCTGGGGTGGGGCTGGCACAGCATGTGGTGCCAAGCATGGGACCTCGCTCCCTTCGGTTTCCTAAGCTAGCCTAAGCAGGCGCTTTAGACCATGGAGCTATCTCGAGGGCCACAATACTATCTTAATTAATTTCACCTGTTCTGTCATGTTCAAGGTTCACATAAGGTCAGATCTTAACACCAAGTCAAGCCCGGTGGCTCTACTTGCCCAGATGTGCTTGAGATCTTCCTCTCTCTTTAAGGCCCCACCCAAGGGCCCTTACGCCTCCTGCAATCCAGTTGGGCCAGGCCTGCTTGCTAACGCCTTGCCAAGACAGCCTCGAGAAGCTGATCAGTCCCATTGACGGATCTTGAGCTCTCTGAGGCTGTGCTTTGGGGAAGGCCTCTAGGTTTCTCTCCACTCAGAAGCTTTCCCAGCGTTCCTTGTCAGCCTATGCAATGCACTCTGGGAAGCAGCTCTTAGGAATCTTCTAGAATTTGGCCCTGAGCCTAGGGGAGGCTAGCCAGTTTGCCTTTTCTTCCTGATTCTTGTTGCAAATTAGTTCAGTCCCTTAGGAGAATGCACAACAGCGAAGGAGAGAATATTAAGTGTTTATGTTTCCAAAATGATTGCGTTTCCTGGGCAAATCCGCCCACCTGGCGTCCGCAAGACACATGACTCCCGCACCATGGAGTGTGGGGAGTACATATATACTTTGGTAAGCCAAACACAAAACAACTAATAACCAAATATTAAAATAAGAAGTAAAAAGCAGTACTTTCCCAAGCCCAGGAAATACAACTCACATTTATTTGCTGCAGCCATCTGGGCCAGCATTATTAAATGAAAATCTTTCCAGGTACATTTAAATTCAGCACTAGGCAGTAAAGCAATATTCAAGGCACAAAGCCCCAAAAGCCAGTTTATTTCCCCATCTCTTCTTGCATTAACCTACTTCCTTCCACATGTGTGGGTAAATACTGCTAGAGGAAGAACCTTCTATTTTAATGCTTTGCTATACCACATTGACAAAGAATGAGGTTGTTCATATAGCTACCAAAAGTATATTTCATGGTACATGCCTGTCAAGAAATAGCTCTCAATGTTTTATATCATATTATTTACTTATTTTTATTTTATTTATTTTAGTGTATTTGATTGCTACAGGGTCTCACTTCGCAGCTCAGATGCATAGTGATACTCCTGTTCTCAGCTTCCCCAGTGCTGGGATTACAGGCATGTGCCACCATGCCCAGACTCTGGCTGTCTCAGCCCACCCTGGGGGTGGGGCTGGGGCTGGCACAGCATGTGGTGCCAGGGATTGAACCGCGGTCCCTGCACTTGCCTAACCCTGCCTAAACAGGTGCTTTTAGTCCTTAGACCACTGAGCTATCTTGCCGGCCCCTATTTCCTGTTATTTAACTTCCTATACATTTCTTCAAATTGTATTCAACTTCAAAGATTCTTTCATTGGAAGAAAACTATGAATCAAGTATGTTATCTGACTGAAATACAGTAAAATATAATATGATATGTTGCTGAAGAGTTATGATTTGATTCTGCCTCTCATGCTTGCCAATCTTGGCAGTTTTTCTTTTCTTTTTTTTTTTTTTTTTGGTCTTTTTGAGACAGGGTCTTGCTGTGCAGTTCAGGCTGGCCTTAAGCTCACTTTTGTAGCCCAGGCTGGTCTCGAACTTGCACCGATCCTCCTGCCTCAGCCTCCCAAGTGCTGGGATTACAGCATGAGCCACCACGCCAGGCTCAATCTTAGCAGTTTGACTATGCTTAGAGATAGGCTTACTATCTGAATCATGGCAAGTCAAAAACCCAGCAACTGTGCCTTTCCTTCAGCTTTCGAATATGATTTTTTTTTCGATATTTATATCTTCATAGTAAGATTTTCTATGTTTTTAAAAGCTTATTTGACTTTTATTCCTCTCTTTATATTCATCACTATACTCTGTAATCTTCAGACCTAGATTTTATCTTCTTTACCTCTTAACTTAAAATCTTTTTTTTTTTTTTCCTTAATGTATTTGATTGTTGCAGGGTCTCACTGCACAGCTTGGACTTGCCATAATCTCCCTGCTTTCAGCCTCCGCAGTGCTGGGATTCCAGGTGTGCGCCACCACACCTGGACCCTGGCCAGCTCAGCCTGCCCTGGGGGTGGGGCTGGCATGGCGTGTGGTTCTGGGGATCAAAACACAGTCCCTGGGCTTGCCTAAGCTTTCCTAAGCAGGTGTTTTAGTCCACTGAACTATCTGGCCGGTCCCATCTTAATTTAAAATCTTATTTATGAAAACAAAACTGGTTTTTTCTGTTCACTTATGGAGTATCCTTTTGGATTCCAAGTATTATTTGAAATGTAATGTTTTCAATTTCTCAGTCAAATCTAATGTCTCTTGATTTTGATGTAGTATAAAGGTCTGTGAAATACCACATGAACAGTTTTAAATAGTCCATATGAAGTGATTTTCTAAGCAGTATTTTTAAAGTAATGGACCAGTCTAAAATAATTATATAGGACTTTACAGAAAACCAATCAGAACAGAACCTATGTCGTTGGTAATCAAGATCTACTTGAAACAAGGTCTTTCAAAATGTTTCAGAAGTTCATTTTCAAGATCATAATCTCACATCTGGGGCATTTTCAAACAGTGACTTCAGCTGGATTTTATTTCCAAGTCAGCAACTTGGTAGTGTCCATCCAGCCCAGAGACAAGAAGCTTGTTGGTATTAATTAGGATTTCTTTGCAAATGACAGAAACATGCCTCTACTGTACTTTAGACAGCAAGGGGGATTTATTGATATACATAGTTGAAAGTTCCAAAGCCTACAGTTCAAACCATCTCACTGAGAAATGATGTCATCTTCAGATTCTTCTGGGCACTTCAGCGCTCTCTACACTTCCTTTGCAATTCCAGGTTGCAAAATGACTTCACCAGTGTGGGACTGCGCACACGTACATCAGACATCTGATGTCCTGCTTGCTACAGTGTGTCAACTTGCGAAATTTAGAAGTTTCATTAGGTGACTCAGCAGGGACCCAGCATTCTAGGTTTGTAAACATCTTCTTTCTGTGCAAGTGGAGGGCGTGGCCATTGTGTGAGGTCTACAGCCCCACCCCAGGGTAGACTCTTGTCCCTGGCCATTTCCACAGAGCAGAGAAAGTCTATAATCCTCCGTTGATGTAACGCATTCAGCTGTCATCTATATTTCTTCGTTTATTGGTTCATTTAGAGTATATGCATGTGCCTGGCGTTGGGCTTTTCTTTTCATCCCTTGTATTAGGACTGTGTGAGTCTTCTGGGCCCTGTTGAAAGTGCTCACCCCTAGCAAAGCTCATTTGCTCATTGGTGTCAGGAGCACAAAGGACGATGGGAGTAATTTTGCTTGCTCACAGACAGTCCTGCCAAGAACTTTTCTTTATAGACATGTTGCTTACTCCGCCCACTCTTATCTAGCAATGGCTGAGGATTTCCAAGGTTGTTAATTAGCTAATTAAAGCTAATCCTTGAGAAGAGCCATCTGTTTTCAAACCAAGCACCTTTTAGTAGTATTTAAAAATCCTGTCCTCAGATAGCAAAGATAGTCACTGCCAATTTCTGAATGCCTTCTAGGCACCATGCTTTTCATTTGACTTACGCTATGTGATTGTGTGTGTGTGTGTGTGTGTGTGTGTGTGTGTGTGTATGTGTGTGTGTAGGGTCTCACTAGGCAGCTCAGACTCGTACTGATCCTCCTGATTTCTGCCTCCCTAATGGTGGGATTACAGGCGTGCTTCACTACACCCAGCCTCCATCGCCAGCTCAGCGCACCCAGGGCATGGCATGTGGTGCCAGGGATGGAACCCCTGACCCCTGCTCTTACTTAAGGAGTGCTTAGTCTGCTGAGCTATATTGCCAGCCCTGTAATTAATTCTTTACAACAGGCCTGCAAGGTAGGAATCACAATATTACCAACAACGAACTGAAGGTGTAGAGAAGCCACAGAAATTTCTTACTGTAGAAGGTGACAGAACCAGGACTTAAATCAGGACTGACACCTACATCTGTCCAATACCAAGGCCAGCATTTGTTTCATGGACTTTTCTCTCCCCCAGGTACGTCGAGTCATGTTACTAAATGCCAAATATAACTGTTATGTAATGCTTAAACTCATTTGTTGGATTAGTGTCTATTCAATTCAGTAAACAATTCTGAAATTAATCTTTATTTTATTTTACTTTATTTTTGTAGGACCCGGGTTCAAACTCACGACGTTGCATTTGCCAGGCAAGCACTTGTGCCATGGAGCTATCTCCCCAGCCCCCTGAACATAATCTTTACACTTATAATAAACCCAAAAACTCATGCAAGCAGAATTGCATTTCACTGGGGACTAGGAGATGAATCTAGGGTTTCTAACCCCAAACTGGAGTGCTTTTGTGGACTGCACAACAGGAAGTAGACTTGTCCTGAAGCTTCAGGCTAGCTGGGGACAGCTCTTACAGGCGAGGACACCACTCTTATTTGTGAAGGTAATTTTGCAGAAGCAGTGGAATGTTATCAATAGAGCATCAGGAGGGACCCAGCGCACATTGCTCCCGTGATTTCTCCCCTTTCCCAGTCGTTGGGAGAAATCTTTCTGTACCTTGCCCCATTGCTCCACAGGGAGGAACTCCCATTAGGGTAATAGGCCTGCGTCAGCAGTGAGCTATGAGCTTGGTGGGTAGTCAGGATCCCACATGAATGGTACCTGTTTTTCCATTGGGTGAAACTGTTGCAGATAGCTGGGCTAGATAGAAATATTATAGGCAGTTGGGCAGGGTGAGGCCCTCAAGGGGACAGTATGGAAGAAAAGACGACCTTGCAACTTCAGGAAAGACACACCCCTTCTGTGGGCCAGACCTCCAGACAAAAGATCAAATAAATGCATACCTCCCTAAGGACAGACATTGGGGCTTGATATTCTAAATTGGTCTTTCACCTCGAGGATGCCTGGAAGACTACCTCAGCCCCTTCCAGAAAGAGTCCCTGTTCTGTATTCATGCCCACTTGCTACTGCCTTGCTTCTCCTTTGGGTCCTGCATGTCATCAATTTTACCTGAGCAATGGTGCCTATAATCTTATTGGTTGACCATAGTTTTGTCTCACCTCATGCCCATGTAATGGTTTGTGTCTACTTTTCCCCCAAAAGTCTCTTGCAGTCACGGGGCAGACTTCTAGGCCTCATGATTAACTCATGATCCACTGGGATTATGGGTGTGAATACTACACCTACCCTGGTGCAGATAACCCGAATGCAACATAATGGAGACAGACTTGCTCTCTTTGGCCATTGTTGCCACTGCTCCTCCCTTTCGCTCTTGCTGTTTTCTGCCTCCATGAACTGCTGCCCTCTGCCATGTGCCACTCTGCCTTGGAGCCAGCTGAGTATGGACTGAAACCTCCACTAACTGTGAACCAAATAAACCTTTCCTTCCTTAATTTTGGGTGTCAGGTATTTTGTCCCTGCAATGAGAGAAAAGTAACTGAGACAGTCCACCTAGTGAGTGTCCATGTTTTCCACCTTAGACCCACCTCACTTCTTGGTTTTACTCTATAAAATCTCTGAAAAAGGCAGATTCCTGGGTCACGTGCATGGGTCCTCCTTCAGTTTCTTAGACAAGAGCTTTCTTTCCCCCAGTAAATATATTCTCTTAAGCTCCATACTTAAAATTCATTCTTTAGTTTTAGAGAACATGAACTCAGCCCAGATATCTTTCAGGTTGGGAGTTTCATTCCCCTATATCAAAACTAGTCTCTTTAAAAGCAGTGAAGCTGCGATTATCAGAGACACACACTGTCCCTCTGTGCTGGACCAGCAGGCCAGTGCAAGGAAGTGACTGTGGCTGAGTGCGTCTTCTCAGGAGCCTTCTTCCTCCACTCAGCCCCAGAGTGCTGGCCAGCCCTGCCCCTCTGGCCACGAGTGCAAACCCATGTTCTCCAGTCCAGTTCCACATTTATCTCTAGCTCTCAATTCCCTGAGTCTTGTATCATAATTCTTTCAGAAGTCTGCAGAGGAGGAAAGAGGGACCTTTATGAAAATCCACAACTCGAAAGCATTCACTTTATTTAAAATCCAACAAACATCCTGGCTCAATGCTCAAAGGAATTAGAACTAAAATTTCTTCATTACTATTTTCGTTTGCAGTGAGACTGCTCAGCCATGGTTCACCAAGATGTGCCTGTTTTCAACTCATGACTGCACTTCCCCGGGCCCTGGTAGTACGGCTTGGCAGGCCCTCCTGATTTCTGCCCCTGCTGAGGTGTGCTCAGACCAACCAGCCTCCAGCAGATGCCTCCACTGTTTCAGCCCCAGAGGCTGCCCTCAGGCCATCACCCAGCTGGCAAGCACAGCCTGGAACACAGGCAGCACCTGTGCTCCCGGAGCCAGCCCTGGGTAGAGAAGAAGAGGACCAGAAGAAAGGCTGCAGGCTGGGGTCCTTCGGGCAGAGGGCTTTGGGGGTGTTTTTGGAGGAGGATCCAACCCCTTCACATGAAGAGTGCTGACTATACCTCAGACACCACCACAGAGACAAAGGACAAACCAACTCCCAAACCCTTAACCTAATTCTCATCAAAAGCATGATTTGTGTTTTCTTCTGAGGCAGTCAGGGACCTGAAACTAGTTTTTGCTAAATCCTGTGACTCAGCTGAACCTCCAGAGTAGGTAACTAAGTCCAACAAAGCTTGACCTTCATTTTTGTATTCTTTCTTTCTTTTCTTTTTTTTTTTGGCAGGATCGGGGTTCAAACTTAGGACTTTGCACTTGCTAGGCAGGCACTTGTGCCATGGAGCTATCTCCTCAGCCCCTCATTTTTGTATTCTTTATTGCCTTAAAACTTTAGATGTAGATATGTTATTCTTTTTTTTTTTTTTTTTTAATCAGCAGAACATAGTTTTGGGTCCTAAATTTACCTAGACTATTTTGTTTCCCTTCAAGATGAAGGACAGATGAAGAGTCACTAAAATGTCAAGATTCACTGGGATATTTGATTATAGCTTTAACCACACACACACCCAGGTCCTTGCCCTTGGAGCAAGACCTAAAAGTCCCCAGCCCTTCCCATGAGCTGTAGTCACCTGAGCCCCAGAGCAAGCTCAGCATCCCACACCCACAACCACTGCAAGTACAGGTACTCTGGTCACAGGGCCTGCCCTTCAAAGCATCAGGATTTCTCCAGAGTTACAAGACCAGAATAGAGGCCATGGCCATTGGACCCCATGCGCCTCAGCTAGCCCTTGAAGCTGGCCTCTACTTCTGTGCCTGGGCCAGTCTGATCCTCTTCCTCTGTGTCCCCCTCCAAGCTAGAGCCCTTTCCTTATTTTTCTCTTCCTTCCCCACAGAGGCTCTTACCTGTAAATTCATACTATCATTTACTTTTAACATCCTTTGCCCCTAAAACAAGGGCCCACCCCACATGGTGACACACCATCTTGTTGGCATTTCCTTTGAGTCACCTTGTTGTTTCTTATCTCTGCCACTAGGAATCACTTCCCAGTGAAACTACCTGCATTCTAATCTTGGCCCTGCTTTTTGGGAGACACCCAAACAAGGGCAAACAAGGGTTGTACTCTATCTAGAGTGAGCAGACTATACTTATGTGGTAGATGTTGCAGTCAGCCTATCCTAATACACACACCAAGACACATACCATCACACCCTCCCCCCCCCCACACACACACACTCTTGTCATTCCCTATACTCAGCTTTACCTCCCACCACCTACTGATAAAATAAAGTGCAAAACCATCTCTTTAGCAACACCAGAGCCCTGGAATCTAGCCTTTTCTCCCAGCCATAGGGTTGTCCAGCTTTATTCTAAATGTGTGCAGCTCCCTACAACCAAGCAGTTACGTGAAGTAAGGGTTAGCCTCTTTTATCAGTGCCAGAAAATGTCAAGGTCATATCTGAGTTGGATTACAAGCACAGGTCTTCTGTTGACTTTCCTAACCTCCAAGTAGAAAACAATATTTTCTAACACTTGCTGCATCCCTTCCCTATCTCAGACAATGAGCTTTTCTTTGCTTGTAGATTAGTCACCCTTCCTCATCACTGTTTTGCTTGAGTTATTGGTATTGAGGACTCTTTGGACTTCTTGGGTGACTGGGCTCCTTGAGGTGATGAGTGAAGCTGCTTCCCTTCTTCTAGTCTTTCCTGTTGTCTCACTAGAGCCATAGCTTGGAATCCCCCTTTTTTATCCTCACAGTAGGCTTTTTGCTTTAGCAATTCTATATTTGGATCCTGGCAGAAGCTGGGTACCCCTAAAGCCTACACAGTCCTGATTGTCCAATAAGTTTTTCAGAAGTATCATTAAGATCATTGTGCGTGGGGAGAGGCTTGGAAGCAGAATTGCACAGATGCGGGAGGTGAGCTGCAGCCGCATCATGCTGTCACTGGGTTGTGGAGGACGCCTGAGCAGCTCTCCTTGAAAGAAGAGCGACTGTCTCCATTTTGACTGAGCCTGACCCTATTCCCTCATACTGAAATGTACAGAGCCGGCTAAGACTTCTCACTATCCTTTCAATTGGCCTTAAGCAGTGTGTATTGGTCTAGCTGAGGTGCTGGTGGTAATTTTTGAAGATGGCACGCATGTTTCCCTGATAACAGGGTGAAGAGCCAATGCTCCACAGTGTCAGCTGGGATCGAGCCTCAAGATGGAGGCTATGACTTCCTGAGGCTTGAAAGATTACACATCAGAGCTAAAGCACCAGACCCCCAAAATATTAGATGCTATCTCAGTAGCATAATACAAATTTCTTCCTTTGTATACCCTCTCTAATATGGCGGAGGTGAATGCAGGCCTCCTACCTAGCCCAGCTCACAGTGCTCATCTTCTTCCCACAATTCCCTTCAGTGCTCACCTTCTCAAAATTTCTTTTCACAAGCCACTTCCCCTTCTCCAATTAATAAAGCCTGAGTACAACCCTGGGTTGCCCTCTTGGTTTTGAAAAGCCATCTTCATGGCTGGACTTAGGGCCCCTTGGCTCCCTAATAACTATATATATATATATATATATATATATATATATATATATATACTACATGTCTTAGTGTCTTTGTTATCGCCATGGGTTGCTCTGGGAGTGGTAGATTGGAATTAACTTGGTGGAATTCCAATAGCGTGGTTTTAGGATTATAAGCTTAGACTTCTTAGGCCAAGAGGAAGACCAGCAAGAGACTCTGACACTGGGTCATGATGCTGCAGGAACCAACCTTGTCCTCAGTTCTTTGTACCTTTGATGAAAGAATTCAATCAAGACACACAGAGGGCCATTCAATAGTGAAAGTGGAATGTGTTGTAGAGTCAGTATGGAGTGATTTACATCTTCAAGGAAGGGGCCAGGCTCACCACAAAGGCATCTGCACCAAATCCCATTTTGAATAGCTTTTTATGGACAAAAGAAATCATTCCTGGGACTCAGGGAACTATTTATTCCTTTATTACTTTATTTAGAGGGTGTATATGTTTATCAACACTTTTCTTAGAGGTTGCTTTGGAATGTTGATATTTCAGAGATGGCTTCGGGCTCGATTCAGACAGTCAGTTTCTGTCAAGAATCTTAATCACGTAAGAAAAATAGGAAAGAAATTTATAAGAGAAAAATTTCCAGGATGGCTGAGGTGATTGTACTCATAATTTCCATCCGTTTTTGAAAATAACAGTTAATACGTAGACTTTTCACCTTGAATAACTCTATGTGCTGTCGTCTGTGATCACATGGAGGACAGCGGTGTGTAATGGAAAAGCCACATTGGATACCGCTCTTCCTGATCTTCTAAATGTGCACCATTTCTAATGTCTTATCAGTTATACTATCATTGAAGTATTTAAAAAAAAAAAAGGAAAATTTTTAGCTGGGCCTGTGGCACATGCCTATAATCCTGGGAGGATCGCAAGTTTGGGTCCAGTGTGGGCAATTACCTAGTGATTCAGAAAGACAGCCCCCCAAAAAGGACCAGGGGATGCAGCTGAGTGTGAAGGGCCTGGATTCAGTCCTGAGTGCTACTAAATAAAAATTTGAATCTAAATGAAGTGCTGATGCCAGTCAGTTGAAGGTTCTTTTTGCATGACTAAATATATATATATATATATATATATATATATATATATATATATATATATATGGGCCAGGGATATAGCTCAGTGGCACAGTGCCTTCCTGGCAAGCACAAAGGTTCTGAGTTTGAATCCTGGTTAAAATATACATCATGAATTGGTGTGCCACAGGTCAACTGCAGGTGCTAGTCTCTGCTGGGAGCTTCACTGGCTGCTGGTCCCTGGGGTTCGTCAACGCCAACGGCCTGTAGTTACATTGTTTTCTTCTGAGATTGCTATTCTGTCTACATTACTCAGGATAAGAATGCCAAGCAGATTTACAGAAGGCGTGGAGCTCACATTACCCAAGAAACAAATCATGAGCAGGTTTACACAACTGCTAGAGCCGGTCTTTATTTTAACAGCACCTGCCTACAGGCCATGGAGGTCCCTGCACTGGAGAAAGCTCTTCCAGACTAACCCAAGAGGTGTGTGCATGGGAGTGCTGCTTATATAGCAGCTGCAGTCCTGTCATTCACCCAGATACAAGCTCCTGATTGGTCCAAGCGGATACAGGGCTCCATGACCTCAGTGGTGGTCACGGCCATGATCCAGAGCTGAAACCAGGGAATCTTTGGACGTCTAGCTATGGGGGTGGGGGATGTGAACAATGGGCGCGGATGCCTCCCTCCTCAGTCTTAGTCCCGTCTCGGTGCCCCCTCCCTCTTCTTCACAGAGATGGTAGGAGACAGTAGTCCACATGGAAGTGGCAGCTAGAGGACAATGGCTGCCAGACAACCAGGGAGGACCCCGAAGCACATAGTGTTGGGTGAGGGGGAGCCAAGGGGAGGCACGTCCACCGTCCAAGCCACTCCCTCCTCCAGCCTGCACAGCGGAGACCTGAGGCAGGTCTCCTCTGTCTCAGCGGGAAGCTCCTTCAAGAACGCTCCTGTTTCTGCTAGCACTGGGTCACCCCACCAAGCTTTGTGAACTGGCCAAGAACGCAGTGTGCCTGATTCTGGAAGTAACCAGCCAGGTGGCCAGGAACAAATGTGCATATCGCAGAACCTTCCAGTGTCATTGTTCTCTGTGGGGTCGTTCAGGGTCTGAGATCTAACAAATGATTATAAATGTACTGCACACTGAGGTCTTTGTTTAGCTATAACTGGCCAAGCTTGCTATTTTGGACTACACTTTGTTCCTCAGGTTTACTAATGTCCAACGAGCTCCTCGGTCAGCAGGTGCTGGAGTATCTCCTTAGAGATTTGCCGGGGCAAATCGCTCAGCCTTGCTTACCTCCCAGGGTAACAGTCTTTGCTTACAGACTGCTACAGGAGAGAGGGCTGGCTTTGGGAACGGCAGACTGAGGAGCCTAGGAATTTCTAAAGAGGGCTGGTAGGCAAAGTCTAGGGATCGCCACCTTTCCCTGTAGCTGAGGAAATGGATCCCTCATTCCTGAAGGGAACGTGGCCAGCCTACCAGCCACAAGTCCCTCCCTCAGCCGGTCCACTCTTTAGTTTTCAGTCTTTCTTTAAGCCCTTGCTTGACATAAAAAGGAAAACTTATAAAAAGTGTGGCACAAGGTAATCCTATTTTCTCCCCAAAAGTTGAGACATCAATTTTTTTTTTTTTTCTATAAATGAATGTCTGTCTGTGTTTCCAAAACTATTTTGGAAGCCTAAAGCATTCTTTTCCACTTACACTAAACTTAGTGAATTTAGAAGGAAATGGAAACTTTATTTCAAAAATAAACCTTGGAGCGATTTGAAAATAAAGAGGACGTTCCTTTCTGAACCAATGTTAAAAGTTAAGTAGGGCCACAGGCACTGGGAAGGAAGCTCCTTAGGACTTCTTCAGAATTTGAAAAGATTGAAATAACAGATGCCCTAGAGAATGCGACAGGGTTTTAAAGTAGCAGAGGGAATACTGACCAAATTTCCAGTTAGAAACTTACAAACTTTTTTTTTTTTGGTGGGACTGGGGTTTGAACTCACAACCTTGCACTTGCTGGGCAGGCACTTGTGTCATGGAGTTATCTCCCCTGCTAAAACTTACAAACTTTTTAAAAGTACTTTTTAACAACCTTCAGAATGTTTTGGTGACGTTATGTGAAGACAGGCCCATTTGGACTCTGATAAGTTGAATTGTTCCCCTCACAAATAAATCACTTCTCCCCCAAAAGGTCTGTGACTTACAATACTTGATGTCTGAGAATGTGACCCTATTTAGAGATAGGATCATCACAGAGCTAATCAAATTCAAATATGATAGGAGCACTAATTCAACATGACTAGTATCCTTTAGCATGGGGATTTGGCTTGTTGTGGTGGTGCATGCCTATAAACCTAACAGGAGGACTGCTGTAAATTTTAGGCCAGCCTGTGATATACAGTAACTTCAAGGCCAGTCTGAAATGCATGGCAAGAACCTGGGCCAGAAAACAGCAGCAACAGTAAAGGAAAATAAACATGGGAATTTGGACTCAGAAGCAGGTGCAGAAGGGAGACAATGTGAAGATGGATGGAAAAGGCCATGTACAAGCTGAGAGACCCAGAAGGCTTCCAGAACCTCAGAACCCAGGATCTTCTAGAACCTTGCAGAAAGGATGCAAAATAGATTTTCCCTTAGCTCCCTCAAAAGGAACCAGCATCTTACTTGGAGCTAGTAGTCTCTAGAGCCTCAAACAGTACTGTCAGGCAGGTAGGCAGAGCAGCAGGCCTGAAGGACAAAATAGCGTGTGTGGTCAGGTAAAGAGGGACTTCAGTGCGAACTCATTTATGATCATTTATTAGGTCTTAGCCCCAAGCGACCCCACAGTACAATGATATCACTTTTTTTTTGGGGGGGGGGTTGGGACTAGGGTTCGAACTAATGACCTAGCATTTACCAGGCAGGTGCTTGTGCCATGAATCTATCTCCCTGGCCCCAGCATAATGATACTGGGCACATCACATAATGATGTTGAGCACATTCTTTTTGACATCTGGCATCTGGCCAGCCAGTCATCTATTTCTAGATCAGGGGCGTACACTGTTCCTGGCTGCCTGAGTCTACAGTCCAAAGAGAAGAAGGAAAAGATGCTTTCAGACTCTCTTGGCTTATGCTGCAACCTGGTTGACATGTTTTTTAAATTATCTTTCAGAAAGATAATTTACTTACACAATGAAAAACCCTGAAGAAACACTATCTGAAAAGGACAGGAAGGCATTTTTGGAGTTTCTAAGTCGCATGGTGATGATACCATAAAAACCTCAGTTCCTCAGATCCCAAAAGTGCATAAAAATCTATCCGAATGCAGGCTCAGTGGTGAGATGCATTTGTAGCACTGCCCACCTACTGGCTTGAAGATGTTACTCTCCCTTCATCTACTCATAACAAACTTTGCCTAGACTTCTGCGTGGCCTTCTCTACATGTCCTGACTGAATGCTTTCATCAAGTGAACAAAGAACCAACCCAGAACCAGGGAAGAGAGGGTCCAGCTCCTCCGTGCATCAGAGCCCAGCTTCCCAGTAGCAGTAAGTTCTTGTTGGCTTAAGCCACCCAGTTGTTGGTTCTTCGCTATGGAAACAGAAATAGCTATTGTCATTGCACCTTCTGCCAGGCCTCCTAGGTCATCATTCTGAAAAGCAGCTTAGGAACTGAACAGACTTAATGGTGGTTTGGTCATTGATTTGGTCAGGCTATTTAGTTTCTCCAGCCTGTTCTCTCGTATGTAAAATAAGAACATTAACAATACTATCTGGGGCCTTTGTGTGTAAAAGAAGCTAAAGTCAATAAGATCTTTCTCTTCCAAGTGCTTCAGGAGTTTCACATCCTCCAGATCTTTGTAAGTTTTCCACCTTTTAGCCATTCAAGTTCAGATCACTTCCTGTGCCCTGTTGATAATACTGCTGCCTTTTCTTCAGACTGAATCTGTCACTGTAGCCAGTCAGGCTCCTGAAGCAATGCAGTGAATTTTCTTTGTGTGTTAAGGAAGTTATAATTCAGGAGGACAGCCTTGGGACAAGGATCCAGCTGTCTTGACAAACCACTGTGACCTTAGTCTGGTGGACATTGTATGTTAATTAGCACTCTAAGTCAGGCTCAAAGAATCACCCAGCCAGGGTGGTTCTACCTCCTTTTGAGCAGGCTTTCTGCACAGGACTTTGTTATTCAAATACATGTTAAGATTCAGACACTTCGACATGAAAAAGACAAAATACAAATTGACTTTGGACTGTTGCTCAGATTTATTGCCTACACTGTTTTCTTGCATTGGCAGAGATAAATAAAAGCCAATTAGCCCATGATGAAATAGCCCTTCACTCCTACAGAACAGCTGTAATCAAAACATTGGAAAATGGCCAGTGTGGGTGAGGATATGGAAAAACTGAAACTCCATATATTGTTGAAGAAAATATACGTGCTAGAGTGCCGTGCATCACAGTTTAGTACTTTCTTAAAAATCTCTGCGTAGAACTCCCATATGGCCTGGCAGTTCTCCTCCAGGGATACACCTTAAAGAATTGAAAGCAAGGACTAAAGCAGATACCCAAGTGCTGGGGCTCTTTCCCTGTCACTCACAATAGGCCAATGAAAGAAACGGCCCATGTGCCCATGAACAGATGAATGGAGAAACCCAAGTGGCAGATCCGCAGGATGGGTGCGTCAGCTGCAGGAAGGGATGAACACTGAGACGTGCTGTGAGCAAGTAAACCTTGAGGCGCCAGGCTAAATGAAGTGAACTAGATAACCGAAGGGCAAACACGAAGGACTTTGCTTCATTAATTGCTGGAACAGCAACATCATAGAGACAAAGTCAATTAGTGGGTATCAGGGTCCAGAGGTGATGGTGAATGCAAGCTAATGGATATAATATAGTTAATAGATATAGTATATATTATGTGTAGTGTATATATAATATATAATATGTCATATATACATATATACACAGATACACAGTATATAGTTTATATAGTATAGTTATACTACTAATTGCTACTAGTCCATTGAAAGGAAAGGTATGTGCTTATATTGCTTGATCCATTTTTTCA
>PVKN010021604.1:0-15484 GCA_004027915.1 Capromys pilorides
AGGAGAGGAGAGGAGAGGAGAGTCACAACAACTGACTCTGTAGAAGGCAGAAGAGCTTGTAAACAATGGTGGGGTTCTGCGACAGCTGATTAGATAAACCGGGGTGCTGCCCTGCTCCAGGCAGGTGAATCTTGCAGCAGACTGAGCCCTGACGTAGAAGAAGTGGGAGGTGACATCTCTGAGAACGGAGACCATGGTGCTGTAGGAGGAGAGGTGCACAGGGCCAGGCTCCAACTCTTAGGAGGGGATAAGCATTCAGGTCTTGGCTCCACGGTTGCTCCCTCTGGGAAGTGCCTTTGAAAGTGCACTGAAGAAACGCTGAGAAGATGCCAGCTGCCAGCCACCAGGCGCTTTTACTGAGTGTGGCTTGAACCATCAGAAAGCTCCAAGGTGCTCGTGCAGGACAATCCGAATCAGGGCAGGGGCACCTGAAGTGCTGTCCTGGGCCCGCTGGGAACATTAGACCCCACAAACTCGTCAACCCTGAAGACTGGTCTGGAGATGAGGCTGACATTTCCACGCCACAGTCCAGGAGGTTGGAAGAGTTGTCAGTCTTAGATATCTAATCAGAGCAGAGCCCACCTCATACCGGGGATCCGAATTTCTTTCATTTCGGCCACACTGTCTTGGATCCAAGTACGGTGTGACAGGGGAGCTCTTACCTCTCTGCATTAATACACTTCCTGACAGCCATGCTGGAATTCATTTTTCTATGTTTTCTTCCACCATTTCTTCAATCCATGTCTTTGTCCCCTCTTCCTGCACTTCCTCTCTCCTTCTAGATTTAGTGGAAGCTCTTGGCATTTGCTCTCCCTGACCTCAGGGCGTGGGTCACCACTGTAAGAGACAGGGAGAGCCCCCCCTCTAGAGCTTGCGTGTGAATTCTAGTCTCTGGAGTCTGTGCGCGTGTTGGATCACACAGACGGGGGAGCAAAAGTAGCAGAGGGAGCTGGGATTGCTAATGAGAGGAACATGGGTGAGGGAGATTGTTCGGAACTGGGGGGTCATCCCAGCCCAGTGGTCCAAGCCCATGAGTGGGAAGAGATGAAGGAAAGAGGAGGAAGGCGACACAGGAGGGAGGGGGCAGCCTCCCAAAGTGTAGGATATGCACATGCAGTGTGGAACACAGGCCAGCTCTTCAGACCTCTGAAAGCCACCCCAATTCATCGTCAAAGGCTCCCACTACAAAGGATGCTAACAGGTGTTCTCTGAGGAGGTAGAAAAGAAACAAGATAAAAGTCTAACTCCACAGAAGGGAACGGCTCGCACCAGAAACAATCACCATGTGGGCAAACATTGAGGAAAGTTTTTATTATTTGAATCCCATTAAAAAAACAACTGCATTATGGAAGTCACAATATACATAGAAGGGAGATGAATGACCGGAGAGGCCCAGAGCCTAATGTTGGGGAAAGGAGGCGCTCAGTTGAAAGCACTAATTCATACTCTGTCCCACATCACAACCGCAAATCAGACTGTGATACACCAATAAAACAATACATAAAAGGATGGCAAAAAAAAAAAAAAAAAACCCACAAAGGCAAATGAAATACAGCAAATTAGTCCAAAGGTGGCAGAAGAAGAAAGCTAACATGAACAGTAACATGAGTTGAAATCAAACAAACAGAACCTTTCAATCTCACAATGATAATAATAACAGTACGTACAAAGGGTCCACAGTGGGAGGGAACAGACTAGCCAGAAGCCCTTGCCTAGGAGGGCAGGTGATTTCTGACACAGGTGCCAGGGTGACTCCATGTGAAAGGATGGAAAATATTTGCAAATCATACCTCTTGTCAGAGGTTAGCACCTGTAGGGATCTGTTGGTCTCTTGACCAGGAGAAAGCTGGAAAGAAGATTCAGAAAATAAAGACAAAAGATAACACTGGGGACATTTATCCATACCTTTGCAAAGTTACAAGACCAAGGTTGCCTAGCAACTAATAGCCCACAGTGTCCAGGCAGGATGTTTTTCTCAAGACTGAGGCAGCCTGACCCTGTTGGTAATGCGGCCTTCTCCTGCCCTCCCACATGGGATCAATTTCTAGCCTTAGCAGCTCCCAACAAATATCCAAAACAAATAAAATTCTTACAATTCAATAAAAATATGAAGCAAATAACCCAATTTTTAAAGTGAGCAAGAGACTCGAGTAGAGATTTCTCTAAAAGATACCCAAAAGGCCAGCAAGCACATCACTAGTCCTTAGGAAAATGCACATCAAAGCCACCTGAGATCCACTTCACAGGCATAGGATGGCTACTGTCAATTAGTGGTACCTATCAGCAAGATACAGAGCAGGTGGCATTGTGTAACGTGGTGCTGCCATTGTGAACAGCGTGGCAATTTCTTAGAAAGTTCACCTCAGAGTTACCCTAAGACCCTACGAATCTGCTTCTGGTTGTGCATGGGAGAACATCAAGGTGGGAACACAAACAGACATCTGGACACTAACGCTCATCACAGAAAGGGTGGTAGGAGGAGGTCCAGGGAGAGTAGGGCTTCGACCTTTCAGAACAAAGTTGTGTACTTATTTACACATAACTACACCCATCTCACCTTTACCATGTGTGCTTAGATGAATCTAGTCACAGGTCCTGCCTGGGGGCAGGGCAAGGTCACAAAGGCCATCAGGGGTGGCAGGCAGGAGTCGGGGACTATAGAAGAAGAAGCCTATTGTTCCAGGAGGCACACAGCCACTTCTCAATGATGTACGAGACTTTCTCAAAGAGGGAAATGAACAGTGCTCTTAACGGAGAATCACAAATAGAATCTCAAAACACAAGCAACAGAACTACAGGAAGTTATAGAAATAACTGCATCATGGTCCAGATATATAGCTCAGTGGCACAGTGTCTCCCTAACAAGTATGAGGTTCTGAGTTCAATTCCTGGTACCAAAGGGAAAAAAGAGAGAGAGAAATACCTGCAATGATCACTTGAAATTTTGATGCCTCTCTTTCAGTAGTTCAGAGAAAGTAGACAGAAGGTCAATATGGACAGAAAACCACAATGACACAGTCATCCACTGTGACAACTGACCTACTGCACAATATTTAGAAGATCTGGAATGTTTACCAAAGCTCATCAGATGTGGTACTATAAAGTAAGCCTAAGTATTACAAAAAGATTCCAGGCATACAAAGCACATTTTCTGACCCTAGTGAAGTTTAATCAGAAGGGAATAAGAAAAGGATATCTGGAAAACTAAAAATATGTCTCTGTTACTTTTCACTCATTGCTGGGACAAAAATATCCAACACCTAAATTGAAGGAAGGAAAGGTTTATTTAGCTCACAGTTTGTGGAGGTTTCAGTCTATACTCAGCTGGTTCCCAGGCAGAGCGGCACATGGCAGAGAGCAGCAGTTCATGGCAGCAGAAAACAGCGAAGAGCAAAGGGAGGGGCAGCAGCTACAGCTTCTAGCCAGCCTGTCTCCCCTCCTTATGTTTTAAACAAGCTACCCTGGAGTTGGGGGTGTTGAACTCACACAATGTCCATGCCCTCCTTTGGCACAGGATGAGGATGTTTACAAACTAAGAATCCTAGCTCTCTGCAGAGTCACTTAACTAAAGTTCTAAGCTTCTCAAGTTGACAATGTATTAACCAATGCAATCCACCCTTTGTCAACTTGGCAACCAGACATTTCCTTAAACCAGTTTCCAGGTACATAGACATAATTACTAACCTTTTACAACCTGAACATTGTATTAAATTAGAACCATGACATTTTGCCCCGGGCACCTCTCCCCACTCCTCCTCAGACTCATACACATTCTTTTGTGAAAATGGCATTTTAGTCCATTGCTAAGAGTTGCCAAAGTCCTAACAGTTTCAGCAATGTTGAAAAGTTCAAGTCCCAAGTCTCCACAATCTAAGGCAAACTCTTAGCTGTGAGCCCCTGTACAAATGAAACGTTAAACACTTCCAGCATTCAAAGGCACAAGATAAACATTGCTGTTCCAAAAGGTACACATAGGAGGATACAAACCATTGGGGCCAAAACAAGCCCAAAATCCAGAAGGGTCAACATTAAGTCATGTAATTCCCTGTGGAATGTCCAAAGCAATCTGTGATAAGCTGTGAGCTCCAAAATCTTACATGGCTCCACCCCCACAGCACTTTTGGTGTTAGCTCTTGTTTTAGTCACTATTCTGTCGTTGCTGGGACAAATACCCGCCACACAAGCTTAGGGGAGGAAAGGTTTATTTAGCTCACAGTTCCTGGAGGTTTCAAGACGCTGCCCCTGTTTTATAGGGCCTGGAGGAGGGGCTGGGGTGCTGCCGTGTCCAGGAGGACCTGCTCCAGGAGGATCTGCTCCATATGTCAGTGCAAAACCGCCACCTGCGGGGGAGGGGGGCGGACCCTCTGACAGCACGTGCTGTCAGTTTTAACGTTTGCAACTCTCTTGGCCATGCCCCCTCAAGCCCCGCCCCTTGAGCCTTGCACTTGACAGCCCCATGAATTACCTGAGGCTTTGGGGGAACAACTAGATACAAACCACAACAACTCCCATGGCTTCTCTCTTTGGCTGACTCTGCTCCCTCTTGGCAGCTTTCCCAACAATCCACATTCCTGGCTTTTTTTTAGACTTTTGGAGTTTCTATTGAATAGGCTTCTCACTCACAGATTCACACACTGCCTTTTCAGAGACACACTGCTTGGCCCCCCAGGCCTTCTTCTGAAATCTAGATGGAAGCCTTCTTAACCTCACAACTCCTGCATTCTGAATGCACCTAAAACCAATGCTACATGGATGATGCCAAGGTCCTGTTCCCATCTGTAGCAGTAGCCAGGCTTTCCTCTCTTTTGGCTGTAGGTCAAGTGCCTAAATTGCTGAACACTCTGACCCTGATTCTGAGGAACAAATTCTCTATACTGATGCCATTCTGGAACTCAGTGTGGCCCTGCCTCCATTCTGGAACATGGGACTCTGCTGCTTCCTCCTCAAAGCAAAGTCCTTCACCCTTGCCATTCTAAGATTGCAAAGGGCAAGAGCCTGCCACCTCCTGTGGTGCCCTGAGGACATCTTTTCTACTCTCCTGTTCCTCCTGGGCAGTGGAGATCTCAGCTCTATCTTTGCAGTCACAGCCTTCCTGGTGCTTCCTTTCTTGCCAAATTCACGTTTTAAATCATCCTGCTGGGCTCTTTGCTCTTGAGTCTCAACATGTATCTGACTAAGGGGCCAGCCTGATAGCTCAGCAGACTCTGCTTTGGCAGAGCACAGCAGCCAGGGTTCGATCCCCAGTGTGCTGTGCTGGCCCTGCTATTGGGGCATGCTGAGACAGTGATTGAGACTGGGCATGGTGGTGCGCACCTGCAATCCTAGCACTTTGGGAGGCTGAAAACAGCAAGATCACTACCAGTCTGATCTATGTAATGAGACCCCGTAGACCTTATATCCCCTGTCCTAAATGCATTTAAAAAATCATATACCTGACTAAAAGCCCCCAACAGTAGCCATGCCACTGCCTCAACATTCAACTGCCTGAGATTTCTTTTGCGAGATTAAATAATCCGCTGCACTTAATTTTAGTCTCAGGCAAAATCTCTAGATAGGAGCAAAGTGGAGATGAACTTTCTGCCAAGCCATAACAAAAACCACCCAGAGTCCAACAACCAGTGCAGTCCTTCTTCCCAGCAGAAACCTCCTCAGCCTGATCTTTACAGGCTAGATTTCTATCAGCTTTCTGGTCTTTTGAGCTCTGACCAGAATCTTCCGTACAGAAGAGCCGAAGCCACTCCAGCTCTTCTCTAGCAGGTGACATCTCCAAAACTTTCTCTGAGAATGCACCATTCCCGAAAGCTCTTGAACAACATGGTCAGGTAGTCACAGCAACAATCCAACTTTTCTGGTACCAGATTCTGTCTCAGTTACTTTTCACTTGTTACTGGACAAAATACCCAACACCCAAAGTGAAGGAAGAAAAAGTTTATTTAGCCCACAGTTTGTGGAGGTTTCAGCCTATACTTGGCTGGCTCCCAGGCAGAGTGGTACATGGCAGAGAGCAGCAGTTCATGGAAGCAGAAAACAGTGAGGAGCAAAGGAAAGAGCAGCAGCTGCTGCTTCTAGGCAGCCTCTCCCCCTTCCTTATATTACAAACAAGGTACCCTGGGCTGGGGTGCAGAATTCACATGATGTCCATGCCCTCCTCTTGCCCAGGATGAAGATGTTTACAAACTAATAACCCTGGCTCTCTGCAGAGTCACTTAACTGGAATTCTAAACTTCTCAAGTTGACACAATGTATCAACTAGTACAACTTAGAAACTAAATAATATGCCTCTAAATGCAACCATATCCAAGGATTAAAATCAAAAGGAAAATGTTTTTTAATGGAATGAAAATAAAAATTTAGTGTGTTGAGAATTTGTGAAATGCCATATACCAGTACTTATAAGGAAACTCGTGGTATGAAACATCACTCAAGGAAAGGTAGATCAGAAGTCAATAATCTCCGTTTCTGCTGAGGAAAGTAGAAAGAAGAACAGTTGCAACCCAAGCAAAAAGTAAATAATAAGAATTAAAGTGGAAAACAGTGTAAGTAGGAAATAGGCAATGTTGGAAAGCGTTCAAACCAAAGCTGGTTCCTTGGTAACACCAGGAAAGTTGGGAGGTCTAGGAAAGATGAGTATTTTTAAAAGGGTCAGGAGAAGATGTGACTCACAGGATGGGCAGGGCAGGTCCGTATCACAGAGATCCTGAAAACACAGACAGAAAATGGGAGGATCAAATGGATGTGTTTCTTGGAGACAGATTCAGAGTCTACTAAAGAAGAAACAGATCATTTGAATGCCTTCAATCCAAGCTATGCAATCTGCTTGTGAAGCCTTCCAAGCTCCGAGGCTTCATTGTAAATTCTTCAAATAACTAAGGAAAGCCAGTAACAACTCCACGCACACTTCCAGAGAATCCACGACAAAGGGGTACATCTTAACCCATCCAGGGGGCTCCCTGTTACTCCCAACGCAATGATCCAACAGCTACAGCTGATCACCCCTCTCCGTAGGGCACAGATGTTTTCAGTAAACTTGAGCAAGTTGAATCCAACTCTATAAAATCAAATACATAATGAACAAGTACAGTTCATCCAACATATGCAGCACTGTCTGGGCATTAAAAATCAGTCCAATTGCAATTCTTCTTCTTGGGAGAATAGATCCCATACTACACAGCTGCCCCACAGGAAAAGCATTTGGCAAAAACCTAACAATTGTCGTGATTTAAAAAAAAAGACCCATCACACTAAGGCAAAAAAAAAAAAAAAAAAAGAAGTGCCTCCTCAACCTGATTGAAGACCTTTCTGAGCATCCTGAAGCTGACCTCAGACTGACCAGGGGCAACGGACTGGACGCTGGTCCTGCATTCACCAGCAGGCCAGCCCGGCTGCTGCCCTTCCCTATCCCCATCATCTCATGTCCTAGCCAGTGCAGCCAGCAAGAGAAAGAAAAATGTAAACCCCAAGTTGAAAATTGGGAGTTTTCCCTTCCTACCAATGACTTGCTTCCCCTATCCAGCAAACCCTCCGGAACCCACCCGCATACTGCTTACAATTGGGTGGGAGCAGTTACACAATATGAGGTTGATACTGTCAGGGGATGGCTGCGTCCCTTAAGGCTTCCACACTGGCTCCCGGCTCCCAGGACCTCATACTCTGCCTGTGGACATAAGGACTTCCAACAGGGGACTGAGTCCAAGCAAAGCCTCCAGGGTGAGCCTGGACCCACCTGGGCTGGGGGCATCGGACGGAGATGCTGCTCAGGTGCTGCTGTGTCGGGGCGGGGCGGGGGGGGGGAGGTGTCCTCAAGAAACCAGCCCTGTCTGTCACGAGTTGTGAGTTTCTCCAGAACCAGGGATGAAAGACGCCACCCCTGTGGCTTAAGTAAGCCAACATGTGTGGCATTTGTTGGGTGCTGGCAGGTGAGTCCCAGATTGTGCGCAGGGGTGTACTCTCTCCACCCCGCCAGCGGACAGCGGGCAGTGGCCAGGTCAGTCAAGAGAGCCAAGCCAGCTGCCCAGGTCAGAGCAGGAGGTGAAGTGCAGAGAGATAAGGGGGACAGTGGGGGAGCTATGAAATATGCTGGGGAAAAAATACAGAAGAATTAAAGCAATGAAAAGAGACTAGAATTTAGAAGACTTGGTATTGCTAAAATACCAGCGCTGTACAAACTGATCTGCAGATGGGCTCTGAGCCCATCACGAACCTCCCGGGCTTTCTTCTTTCTTTTTCGTAGAATGTAAAAAGCGGATTCTGAACCTCATATGGAATGCAAAGCACCTAGAACAGCCAAACGACTGAAACAGAATGAACCCAAAGTTCTTTGAGAAAGTGAATCCATAAAAATATACACTGATTAACTGGGCTCCATCCAAATTTAAAATTCAGCTCTTCAGAAGATAGTTAAGAGAATGAAACACAAGCCACCGACAAGAAAAAAACATGGGAAATAACTTGTGATAAAGAAGTTACAGCCTTAATCTTCCCAACTCGACCATAAAAGAATCCCACAGAAATGGACAGGGGGATGATAAGCACTGGACCAAAGAGAGGACTGACCACAATGTGAGGACACACAGGTCATCGGTCACTATGGAGACACAAACATAGACTGCAGAGGATCTGGTGCCTGCGCACTCTGCCAAAACGAAGCTGGAAGGTTGTCGCGTGATGTGACCTGCAGTCCGTGTCCCCGAGAGCTCTCCTCCCTTTTGTGCAGAGTACGCAGTGCTGCAAGCCCTTCGGGACCACCGTGGCAGGTGTCGGCCACGTCCCTGCTCCGTGGCTCAGCCATTCCATCCTGAAGGATCCCCCGAGAGAACTGCAGCCATGTCCCCGACAGAGCTGCCCTGGGGACAGTCGGTGGTGGTGTCTCACTGTAGTAGCCACCAAGCATAAACGCCTACAGTCCAGGCCCAAGTGACGGAGACTTTAAAATACCGTCTGTAAGCACCACAGAATCCCATTCTGTGGTGACAGAATAAACCACGAAAATGCAGAACAGCAAGGTCTCGGAGTAATTACGCGTGGCAAGCAGTCGGAGGAGATCAAGTAAATGTGTTTCCATTTACTTGTTTCTGGTGACCATGAGTGAATCTCTAGTGTGAGGACACAGACCAGCAGTGTCACCATGTGGAGGGTGGAAGGGCGACCTAGGCAGCGGGGCACATCCAGGGCACAGGCTGGGTGGGTCTCTGGCTTGTGCGACAATTTCACAGAGGCGTGTGAATTTATCAAGTCACACATCCAAAACGTGTGGAGTTGTGTGTCACTTTGGTCACATAGTGATGTCGTTTAAAATTATGAGAGCACATCCTAATTATTCCTACCTAGATCTCCAAAGTGACAGGTTATCTTCCCGGGCACACAGGCTGGTGTGGCATCCTGCCGCGTGTCCCAGCACCATTCTAGAGGCACCTCCTGATTCCTCAGCCCATGAGGTCTCGGGGCCCCTGTGATGGTTGCCCCCCAAGCCTGTCCCTCCCAGGAGACAAAGCTAGGACATTTATGGAAGAAACTTCCCACAGAGATGCAGATGCCCAGCTAGCCAGATGATTCTCAGCTAAACATACTTGAAAAGAGTCCTTCCTATGAGTGATGCGTCCAGGACAAAGACCATAAACAAATTACAAAAGAAAATCTTGAACCCTGGAGCCACTCTGTTAAGTAGAAAAGCAAGTCCTAAGAGTGGTGGAAGCCGACAAGACCAAGGACATTAGCCCGAGGGGCTGTGGAGTGGGGGGTACCCGAGCCAGACTGCCCCTCTCGATTTCACAGAGCTCAAGCTCCATGCCTTTGGTTTCCTTCCTAAGTCCCACAGTGCTCTGCGCCTCCATGAGGCAGAGACCTGGGGCAGGAGAACACAGGGCCAGGAGGAAGGCAGGGGCACGTGGCCATGGTAAAGTGGCTCTGCAGCTTGCAGCTTCCCCCAGCTGCTAAGTCTGATTTCTCTCTGCTGTCTCCTGAGTGTCTGCCACCCAGCCCCATGGCCCCTCCTGCTCTGGGCCCACTGTCCCCCAGCCACTCCCCCAGTCCCTGGTGGTCAGAGTGGCCCTGCTGGGCTCTGGAGTCTCACAGAGGCGGGAGCGCTTCCTCACAGGTGCTGTAAGAACAGGGCTGAGTAGTCACAGTCCAGGAGAAGGGGCGGGGCGGTCCGGTCCTCCCAAGCAAGGCTGCAGGGGGAACCAGAGACAAGGAGAAGGCAGAGTCCACCAGGGCCACACAACGCCTGCCCCCTGCCACCAGGGTGTAGGGCTGAGCAGAACAGGGCGCCGTGGCCAAATAGGGTGCTGCGGGATGCTGAGCTTCGGTCTCCACAGGGTCAGAGAAGACCTGCAGGAAGACAGAGAGGTGGGACAGGACTGAGATCCCGAAGTTCCTCCTCTGAGCTCATCAGAAAGCTCAGACAAAAGCAGCAGAACACGTCTGAATCTGCCCCTGATTGAAAACGCTCTTGGCCACAGTCCAGCCACGATGCCACACATCCGTGGCTCTCCGTGGTTTGTTCTTATTTACCATCACTCAGGCCCCTTGTTAGCTCTTCAGTGGTCACAGGCCACTTGAGGGTCTGACGAGAGCGGGGAGCCTTCTCCCCGGAGAACCCCCTGCAGGCGTGCGCAGCTCCACGGCCGTTCTCCTGGGAATCCCCAGCGTGCGTGCCCTCAGACCCCTCCACCTGCGATGTGCGCTCCCTTCTGTGATTTGGATCTTGCTCTTGTCTCCAAACAGAATAAACACAGTCAGCAGCCTGCGACCTCAAGCTCCACCCCAACCCAAGGACTCAGAAATATGAAAGAAGGTGTTTGCTGCCACTGACCCCAAGATTCTGATGGGCGCACACTTAGAATCTGAGGGACGAGGTAGGGAGACTGGGGTGCAAGGATTAATGGGGAACCCTCATCTCAATGCTGCTGACAACAGCGAGGTTTAGCAACAGTAAGCGTGTGGGAGCACCTGAGAGCAGCCTTCCCCTGTTGGAGAGCCCCACTCCAGGCCAGTCAGAGCAGAGACCACCCGTGGCCTATGGGCAGGTCCAGAACCGCAGCGAACGGCCTGAGCTCTGGGTCCTCACACAGCATGCAGGGGAGTGTTTCAGCAGCTGAAGGTTTGGTCCCAGGGCCCAGGGGGGCCTGCAACCCCACCCTCACCCCCCCCCCACTGTGGGCCTAGCATGAGTCCCTGGAGAGGACGGGGGCCACGTCTCATTAACACCCAGAGGCAGAGCGTGGCTCGCCAGAGAAGGGCCTGGGACAGTGACAGGGTGGCCGGCGTCTTCGACGGGATGATGATGGATCTCCCTCATATCGGGAGCAATCAACATAATTTATCTCCGAATCAGCCGAGAGGCACAAAGCACGCGCGCCTGACGCTTGGGCAGGCCGTGTGACAGAAATTGTTTTTTAAACAGTTGCCCTCTGAAAATATTACCCTCTTCTTGACACCCGGCATAATGAGGCCTTGATTGTCTGTCAGGCCTGTGAAATCAGGAGTCCTCATCCAGGGCAGTGAGCCTGCTGGGCCAGCCCCTTCCCAAAGTGGCCTCATTTTTTTCTCTGTAGAATCGCTCTTTGTTCTCCACGCTTTCCGACCCTCCTTCCCCTGTTTGAGGACGCCTCTGCTTCCAGCCTCGGTCCCGTGCTCCTGGTCGGCTGGAGTCAGTTCCCAGGAGGTGACAACCTAGCCCGGACGGATGAGGAGCAGCCGCCGCTTCCCGGCATTCCTCCATCTACTCAAGGCTAGAAAGGATGAGAAAGTGAGCCACACTCTGCCTTCCCTGGGCAAGGCTGTCTGGAGAGGGCTGGATTAGAAGTCTATGGAATGCAAAGGGACCACAGAGCCTGAGACCTCTAGGAGCCCTGTCACCGATGCCAGCTGCCTGTAGTCAGGCAGTGGACCCGGGAGCCTCCTGGTCATTGTCCCTCTCTGCAGAGACCCTCAACAGGCAGGAGTCCGCAGTGCCTGCTGCAGTGTCAGCCTCATACCTGGGCCCTGTGGTGCCCGCACTGTGTGGCCCAAGGTGGGACACAAGGCCCCCATCCAGTAGGGACAGAAGCACCTGTCCCCAAGGTGGCTGCAGGTGACAGTGTAGGACCTCACCAAGCCACCCTGGCTGGAGTGCTGCTGGGAAACCCAAAGCGCCTTTCCACTCACTTCTTCAGGTGTCGCAATGGGACCAGATTCCCAAGCCGAGCGTCCCCAACCTGCCCGAGATGTGACTGCTAAATACTGTGCTTTTTTTTTTTTTTTTTTTTTTTGGTGGGACCGGGGATTGAACTCAGGACCTTGCACTTGCCAGGCGAGTGCATATTCTACTGAGCTATCTCCCCAGCCCCTAAATACTGTGCATTTTTAAGAGGAAGGCAGTGGGGGAAGCGTGATGCAAACAGGGGCCTGGATGAAAACACTGCACTGAAACCTACTATTTTGTATCATTAATAGGCTCTGATAAATATGTATTCTAAAATATATCCACCACTTTTTTTGTTTGTTTGTTTTCCACTAGTGAGAATGGTGCAGCGCTCTCTCACTCTCTCTCTCCCTAGGTTTCAAGGGTTCTATGTGAGGTCTGGGGTCACAGCTTCTGTGCTGTGCGCTGGGTCCCCAGGACGGAGCTGTCCCATGTAACTGAGGCTTGGATTCTCAGACTGACACCTCCCCGTCTCCTCCCGCCTTGACCACAGAAGCCGCGACACCCACAGTCCAGCTGTGTGGGATCCACATGTGCACGAGCCCGGGCGGCGTCCGTGGGCCTGGCACGCCATCCTGGGTTCATCCCTGATTTCACAGCATAAGATCTCTGCACTCTCGGGGCTGTGGGGTGCTCCCCTGGGCTTCCAGTCTTCTGTCCGTTCTTGCGCTTTCGGTCCTGTGCCTGTGCTGTCATAAGTACAGTTGCAAAGGACGTGGAGCGCGGATGTCTCTGAAATACCGACTTCTGTCTCCAGATCTGTACTAGGACGTGAGGAGGTGAATCATACGCCGATTCTGTTTTTCGTTTTCTGAAGACTTCACTGTTTTCTTCAGTGACAGAACAAAGGCGTGCTAGGAACAGTGCTTGTGCACTCGGCCCTCCACGCCCTGTCCAGCGGCCACTGTCTCTTGTCCTCTTCGCCATGGTCATTCTACGGAGCATGCACCAATCCCTCCCTGTGCCCCTGATGTATGCGCCCCTGAGGATGAGCCACCTGGAGACCCGTCCCTCAGGCCCACTGCACACAGGTACATCTCCTTTGGAGACACCCCTATCCAAGACCTTTGCCCATAACTTAATGAGATGGCTTCTTTGGGTTTTGCAACTGATTTGTTTGAATTCCTTCTGTGTTTTGATACTAACCCCTTGCCAGGTAAATGGCTTGCACAGTCTTTTCTCGTCCCACAGGTTGTGTCTTCTGTTCACCACCTCCTTTGCCCGAGACTTCCAGTTCTATAAAACCGTGCATGTTGAGTTTTGCTTTTGTGGTCTATGTTTTTGAAGTCACACCAAGAAAAGGACCAGGACAGTTGTGAAGGAGAGTTCCTCTTTGCTTGCAGTCATTTTATAATTTCAGGTCTGACATTTATAGCTTGAACCCACTTTGAGTGGATCTGTGAATACAACGCGAAGCTGTAATTTCATTCTTCTGTGATGTTGACAACCAATATTTCAGTTACTTTTTTATGGCAAAGACTGTCCTTTCCCTTGTGTGTATACATGGCCCCAGTTTTAAAGACCACTTTACCTAGATGTAAGGATTGATTTGGAGTCCTCTGTTCTGCGCACTGGCCTACATGCCTGTTTTAATGTTTTTAAGACACTGTTTTGATTGCTGTAGTTTCGTTACGTGTTTTAAAGGAAGATAGTAGGACCTCCCCAGCTCTCTCCCTGTTGCAGATTGCGTTGGAGGTGATTCTTTTTGTGTGATTCCACGTAAATTCTAGGGTTGCTTTTATAACACTATGAAAAATTCCAGTAGGGATTACATAGGGATTGCACTGAATGCGAGAACTGCCCAGCATGGCACGGACACCACGTTAGTTCTTCTAATCACAAGCAGAGGTTATTGTCCCTTTTGTGTCCTTTAATATTCCTTTTGTCAGAGTTATATAATTTTTTAATGCAGGTTTCTTGCCTCTTTGGTTAAATTTATCCCTATTTTCTTTTTGATGCTATTGCAGATGAGATTGTTTTCTTAATTTCTCTTTCAAATAGTGTGTTATTAGAGTATGGTTATACAGCTGATTTGTGTATATTAAATCTGTACCCTGCAATTTTGCATAATGCATTTTTATTCTAACAGGATACACACACACACACACACACACACACACACACACACACACACACCGTCTCACTATTTGTTCAAGCTGGCCTGGACTCACTACATAGCCCAGGCTGACCTCAAACTCACGACAATTCCCCTGCCTCAGCCTCCTGAGGGCTGGGATTACAGGCATTCACCACCATGCCTGGCTTGTTCTAGCAGCTTCTTGGTAGAACATTTAGGATTTTCTTTATGTAAGATTATGCCATTTGCAAGCAAAAACCATTTCACCTTTTCCTTTCTGTTTCGGATGCCTTTTACTCCTTTTTCATAAACCTCCAGTGATCTGCTGAATGAAATGCCTTGTCCCCGCTCCCAGAAGAAAGCCTTTAACCTTGTCACTGCTAAGTATGATGCCAGCTGTGGTCTTGTCATACGCAGTCTTCCTTATGTTGACATGTACCGTTCTACACCTAATTTACTGAGACTTTGCCATGAAGGGATATTGAATTTTGTCAGACGCTGCTGCCCATCTGTTGAGATGTGATGTGTTTTGGCCTCTTGTCCTATTGATGTGACATGCCACTCATGGGCTTGAAGCAGAGGCACCTGAGCTCCTCCAGGCTGACTCAATCTGGGCGTGGAAGTGACCATTCCCATGCACCGTTAGGCTGGACTTGCCAGTGTTTACGGAGGGCTTGTGCCCCTGTGTTCACCAGGGTTATCATCACAAATTTTCTTTTCTTGTGATGTCACTCTCTGCTTTTATGTCAGAGAATGTTGGGCGCCCTCTGTACACATCAAGAGTTTGGAAGTCTTCCCTCTTCTCTAATTTTTGGGAATTTGAAGAACATCAGCTTAGCTTTTCTTTAAATGTTTGGTAAAATTCACTGATAAGGCTAGCTAATTCTAGGCTTTACTTGTTGAGGAGTTTTGATTGTTTACTCAATCTCTTATTGGTTATTTATCTTTTTTCTGGAAAAGCCCTTCTCTTTCTTTCATTTTGGAAGAACAATTTTATCAAGCAGAGCTGAAAAGATCTCTGTGGAAATCCACCGGTCGTCTTACGGAAGTTCCCTGAACGTGGTGGTTCTCTTTACTCTTACCGCTTATTTGATCTTCTCTTTGCCTTTAAATTTCGATCATTTCATTGTACTGCATCTGGGCACTGTCTTCTCTGGGTTAATCCTCTTGGGACTTTTAAGCCAACGTACCTAGATATCTGCATCGCTCCTGACCTGTGGGAAGCT